>JAVJGG010000040.1:762154-777576 GCA_035590195.1 Aviceda cuculoides
AAGAGCTATATCTTTTAAAATGTCACATATCAAAGATTAAAGTTATTGCTCTGTAGAGGAAGATTAGAATAAAATAAATTTAAAAAAAAAAAAAAAGAAAAAGAAAAAACAACAGAGAAAACCTCCAACAAACCACATCTCTGAACAGCCCTCTGATGCCAAAACACAGGCTGATGAAATGACAACCTCAAAAGAAACCTTTTTTTCAAGCAAGTACATTCTCAGTATACTCCTTGTTATCTGGGCATTCAAAGCAAGTCGGGATCAGATGCTTCTTTCTCATGGAAGTGATGCGACAAACATGCAAAAAATTTATCAATCACTATGAATTATTTTATCATGTATTTTCTAATCTCCAGTAGTTTCAGTGGAGAACCATTGTACTTATTATAGTTATCAGTGAGTATTTTGTATAGTTCCCTGAAAGGACAATGCTATTGAATCACCTATTCCACTGGTTGTTATAGATTTCACATTTAAGATATATTCATTGTCTCTGGTTTCAAATATGACATTTACAGTGAAGGTTGTAGTGAACTGGATTATTGCTGAGTATTTCAGTTTCTTACATGGTGAAGCTGAGATGAATCTGAATATGATGTTCTAGGATAGATGCTTAAATTACTTCTACTTTGGGGAACCTGATGATATCTGTAATTGAATACATAATAAATTCTATGTTTACAAACTATTTTATCCATGGTAAAATGAGAATAGAACACACCCTTCATAGGGAGAAAAAACATCAATCACATTAGATTTAAGTCTCTATAAGATAAAGAGTTTGTCTTATAGTGTCAAGTCAAAATACTTCAGCTATTAAAGGAGGAAGAAACTTTGTTCATATATTTTGTGCTGAGCCTTGGAAGACCAGATGTACCAACTCATTCTTGTGCCATTACATCCCAGATAGTGACAATGATGAGTTCACTCAACTTTAACATCAGCTATTTATTTTTAACAACATTAGATTGTGTATATTTTGGGCTCAACAATAATTTATAATATAACTAAAAGACTTATTAGTTACTGAGTCACCTTTTCTTATTTTTGGGAGTAGACTGTTCTCTTATTTATGAAGAGTAATCCTAAGTGCTAGAACAGCCAATGACAGCTATGTATTTTTGACATTTTTATATGGTCCTTTCAGTTTCTTTAATTGATGGTAGAAGATAGACACTATAAAAAGAGCCCAGTAATTGTGTCAGGGAGGACTGACCTTTTATGCTGGTTTGCATAATCAGTAATAAAAGAGGGAGAGCAAGAGAGAGAGAGAGAGAAAGTCAAAACATTCTCATGAACTTTCCTCAGGTCGGCTGACCACAATCTGTGCTCTTTGTGTGGATCACTATAATATAACACTAATGACACTGGTCAACATAGAAAGTGCTTGCTTTTTAAAGGCATATGCTCCTAGCAGCAGGCAATGGCAACTTAAATATCTTGTGGCCTTCAAACCAAATCATAACTACATGTGTCTTTCCAAAGTCCCGAATGGAGTTGGATGAAAAAGACCCAAAAGTTTCCCCAAGCCATGATTTTATATATATAATGTATATTAAAAATTATATAATTTTATGTTAAAACTATAAAATTTCATCGCGCTTTTTGAAAATACACAATTACAATTCAGTGTCCTTGATATTCAACTATCACTGGAGTTACCTTGCTGTTTGTAACATGGCATCAATTAACATTGTACGATTTGTTAATTAGAAATTAGAGAAACAAATATAAGGTAACCGAAATTCATCTTATGTTTTTAAAATTCTTTTTCATAGTGGAAAATAATGACGAGTGGTTTTGTTTCATGTGAAAAATTAGTTGGTGAGCTTCAGATCCATCAGCAGTATAGCGAGAGTCCAAGGGAAGAGTCCAATAGCTTTAAAGTTCATATGTACTTAAGCTGTTTTCCTTGAAAATTTGCTGTCCTTTACAAAGGACAATGTACAAACTGAAGTACTTTTTGCTTGTCGGAAACTGGATATTTTTTCCTTCACTATAAGACCGTAGAAAAAACACAGACCAGTGACTACCATATCAGCAGTTTCCATAATTTCAGCAATTCCCTTTTCAAGTTTCTGCTCAATATCCTATTGCTAGCTTGAGAGTAGAAGAAATCAGAAAACACCAAGTATACTGCTAACAAAGAAATAATGTGAATACTGGCTGATAATATTTTCATAATAACAATTTTGATATTTAGTGTTCACAGTAGCCAGTCACCTAGGATAGTTCCAAACAGTGTTATATTGTTGAAAATCCCAGATATCTTGAAAAGGTTTAGAGTAATTAACCCCAGGCAAGAGGAAAAACATGTAGGAAAACAAAATAAAAACTCTGTTACATTTCAAAATTGCTCTCTACTGAGTCTGATTTTGTAAGCTTTATACTGTAAAATGAAAAATTAAAAAGGTTGTAGAGAGAATTTAACAGCCCAGAAAAGGATGAAAGTAAATTAATAAACCCTTTCAAATGACTGTTTTGGGACCTAAGTTTACACTTTCATCTTCAGGAGTGTATGGTTTAATAAGTCTGTTTACTAATGGACAAGATTTACTATAATCAGCTGATAGTTGAAGCTGTTGCATTCACCACATAGTACAAAGGCTGAAAAATGGAATGGCTAACGCCAAACTCTGCTTCGTCATCTTACAAACCATTCTTTTGGGGGTTGAGAAGAGGAGAAGCACACTGACATGGTGGGAATATTTGTTGCAATGATAGCTGTTGCATATTTCATTCCTAAACTTGTCAGTGTGGTAGCTTTTTTTCATTCATGGAAGACCAAATATAGGTTAAATACTGGAGCAGGACCATAAAAAACTATGGCCAGAATCAGTAATAAAAAGCCACAAATATGAAATTGTAGGTCATATGTTCTGTCTCTCAGAAAATTTTTTACTTGAACTGGAAAGTGCACCAAAGACATGTCTCCTGAAATATCACACCACCAGTGTTCATCTGCCTGGCTGATTGGCCTGTCTATCGTTCCTGTTCATGAGTGTCCTAGTTTATAGGAATAGGAAAGAGGTTATTTTATTCTCTATTACCCAAGAGTATTTCAGCCATATGTACAAGTAGGCAGGTGGGCTGAGAAGTTCAATCCCAACCCATCTCTTCTATTTATACGGTTTATTAAACAGCTGAAAGGATTGGAATCTCTCATTACATTGTAAAATCCATTTCTCTGCATGAACAATTCACCATAAATTAAATACAGGCTTCAGACCCTGTAATATATTTCCTCTTGGTCCCTGAAATTAACTCTTTCTATTTTATGAGCAAAGACTGGCATTATGTACAAGGAGCTGCCCATCAAAAGTGGCAATGAATGAATCCTGGTGGGTTGTTTGGGGTTTTTTTTTTCATAAATGGTAGACAATGCTGGCACTGTACCATTACAAAGCATAAATCCACAGAATTTCCAAAGATCAGGAACCTTTCTGAAGAAGCTAGATTAAATTCTTAAGACAACACATATTTCATCATTGTTTAATGTTTCAAGGGATAATTAGATCAAGAACTGAGGAAGAGTTTTGAAATGCTGGGATGGTCTGCCACCAGAAGATAAGTCTATATTTGTAATGATTGTTGACTTACTGTCTAGCTCTCAAGTTCTACTTGAAGCCAGACCAATGTAGACCTTCTCTGTGTTTTGATTTGCAGTCTGTGACACAGAATTGAAGACAGCAGAGAAGGCAATGCAACTTCACCTAATTGGTTGTGGCAAAGAATATAAGTCTAGGGAAATCTTTGACTCTGGCAATGGATACAATGAAGGCTACTCAATGAACTGAAAAGGGGGTGGGGGGGGAGAACCTGAGACAGAAAGAAAAGAACAGACACAACGTAAAGATTAAGTGATAATATTTTATTTTCATCAGTGAATACTGTATGCTAAAGTATATGTGAAATTTGTCTAATCTTTTGAGGGGCGTGATCATCTTTTATGCAGAAGAGATTCCTCATTTGATCTGATACAGGTTTTTCTGATGCTAGATAAACCCATTTTAAGGTTAAGAATTACCAAAGGAAAGAATGTGCTAATTTGTTGCTCCACAACTCACAAAGATGATCACTGTCTAAAAACATACACATCTCTGCTTCCCTCTGTTTTCCCCATATTTCCATACTGTAACTTATATAGTTATAAAAACAGATAATTGTAGTTGCAACTGTTAGGAGATAAAACTAAAATTTAAGAAAATGGAACATAAAATTCCACTAGAAGGGAAAATGAAAGGAAGTCAAAGTATTGGTCAAGCAAATTGCTCAGTACTCCTGTCTTTATTATGCTGAGTATTTAAAATAAAGGCAATTTGCCAAGCAGCTTTTGTGAATTTTATGATACTGTTTTGATCAATGTCCTGTTGTTTCACAGCTCAAGCAGGGGCTAAAAATAAACAGAATAACTATACAAATTAATTTTAGGCTGGTTCTTCTGCTTTAAAATTTTGCTATTAAGTCATAATTGTTATTATGTCACAGAATAGGCTCATAAGGCTCTCAAGGACACCTCTTCTTTCGCAAGATGAAAGCAAATATTTGAATTTACTTTTGCCATGCATATGTAGAAATTTTGGCTCTACTACTATTGCAAATCACATCCTCTCAAAGAGACTCAAAAGCATGAGAAATGAAATAAACTGGACTCCTATCTATTTCTGTGGAGTGGGATTGATTTACCTCAGTCACAATTTTTTAATTTACCCAGAAATGTTAGTTAATAAGGATGGGTAATTTCCAGATGATAGGAATAGATTTGTGTAATAGATGAACTGGGGACATAATGGTGCTGTAAATAATGGACTTTTTTTATACATAATTGACTTCAGCCTCAAAGATCCTGGCTCCCTAATTCATCCAAGATTAATAAGAGACATTAATAACCACTCAAATTAAAAAACGCTTCGAAGAGTGACAGGAACAAGACAAAAATATCTTCTCAAGCTATTTTTACAAAAAATTAGTATCCCTAGGTAAAAATTAGCCAAACACTGGCATTTAGAAAGCTCATGTATTTGTTTTCAGAATTGCTTTCTGATTTTTTATGTAATGAAACACGCTGAGTTAAATGTCCAATGTAATAAAAAACATTATAAAAAGGAAAAAAAGAAAAACCTTATTACTGAATTGTAAGAGGCTGATCAATTCTTTAATTTTCAACTCATTTTGCAAATAGAAGTTTGTATCTACAAATAACTTCCTCTACAGTTTTTAACACTCTTTCAAAAATTTTTGGGAGCATAAAGGAGCGTATTTTGTATTTTCTATTAAAAATTGCTAATAGTTGTCTACAACACAAATTGTCTAAATTTAAGATTTGGATTGGTTTTGTTCTTTCCTGTTTCAAAGCATTGATGAGAAACCACAAAGCAGTCTCCTTTGCATAGAACAGAAAATAACTCATTACCTATTTCAGAAAGCTGAAGAATCCTGAAACACCTTGTACATAAAGTCTGCTAAGCATACCATGCACATTACAGAGTTCTGGGAAGAGTCAGATACAAATGTTTACATTTTTGTTTGCAATTGAGTTTAGCCTATTTGGACACACAGCTCAGATTTGTGACTGAAGTAGCTCATGATGGGAGATGTTTTGGGACAATGGGTCAAATTTCAGTTCAATAGAAATCACACAGCACAAGGCTTTTTAAATTTATTTGTTTCTGGTCCTTTCTCATGCGGTGTTTCATACCTGGAAGGTTTGCTTATTACCCTTTCCTTTTGTATCAGATTCCCAATATTTTCTCTGATTGCCTCTGTTATTCCTACTATTTCTTGGTAGACTTTTCTGTCATTTCTGTCACAATTCTTTATAGATGCATAATTTTGTTAAGACATCACCTAAACTTTTATTGCATTCACCCTGTAGGTAAACTGATCTGGACACACAGCTCAGATTTACAAGTGGCACACAATGATGCAATGGAACATGTTTTGGGTCAGTGGGTCAAACTTCTGCCCTGCCTTGTCTTGCCTTTTCATTCACGTCTTTAAATCTACCTAATATACAATTGTATTTATATTTAGCATTTACTGAAAAGCAAAACCAGGAATATTCCACCAATGGGTGTTTGCCTCACAGAAATTTAGGAGATTTTGCTGATTAATTTGATTCTTTTGTGGCAACATTTTTAATCTCATGGTGTGGCATATGCCTATGGGCTATTTGCAAGAGTGGTCTGTTTCCCTCTAGACATACAACTCACCAAATCTGATGTGTCACTGACTGCCAGTCAAATTTTCAAAGCCTGCACTTGTACAAAATGATTACACTTGTTGAATTAATCACATCTGCATTAGTTTGTGCTAATGGATTGCCAAATAATTGTATGCATTTTGTGGCCATGCAACTGCTTGATTCTAAAAACATTCAACTGTATATTTGCTAACTGAAATCAAAGCATGGCAGGATAGCAGGTAGGTGCCCATATTTCTGTATTTTTATTTTTTTTAAAACATTGATGTAATAATATATTTGCACACAACTTGATTGGCATTTTTATAAGCCAGTCATAAACTGTTTAGTAATAGTGGTTGAATTAATTTTGAAAAGGCGTATGCTTTAAGACATTTAATAAGAGAGGGAACTATTGGAAAGATAAACCTGGATATGCGTTTTCTGAATCTCCGTTTTCTTCTGAAGTAAGAGAAAACTCATTCAGCAGTGGCATAACTTTATAGTAGCCTACAGAAATCATCTGAGGAGTAAACACTAACTCACTTGCCACATGCTTAGACCTTAGCTTTCACAGTGGAGGTTTTTATTTTCCCCTTTATGTGACAGAAATAACTACTGGAATGACTACTGGACAAAGACCACCATCACTGTTTGCATATGGGCTGTTAAATTGACATTGGGTAGTGATGACTTTCACTCACCACCAGCCAAAGTGGGATTTGAGCCAGGTGATCTAGAATTTAAAGTCTCCATATTTGTCAATTCTCTGAGTCATCATATTAGAAATTTAAGTGTGTTTTTATGGACTTATTTGAAATAATGCTGGAGTTCTGTATCTACATGACAGGATGCAGTCTACACGCAATTCACGCAAGAGCTAAAGCTATCAGAAAAAAATACTGAGGTTTTTCTTGCATTATTTCCTACTCTATGCTCAGTAAATTATAACGTGTTAGATACACTGTATGGTGTAAAATGTACTGAAGTCGGAGTTGCACACTTTATCCAAAGAGCAGGCAAAGCATATGATCTTTGCTAAGTTTAATGTGATAATGTTGCATTGTAAGTGAAGACAATTGACTGTGCATAAGCGCATTAAACAAATGTGCTATGGTGAACCATTTATTATATTTAATCACGTTTGAGGGAGATCTGGAATTCTCTCACATTTGAATCAGTGAATTAGCGCTGTTGTAGACAAATGGAAGAAAATTAAGGAAAGAGAAGAAAGAAGTTGACACACTACATGAACAAAAATACTGACTTGGAAAACATTATATTTTTACCTTGACATCCACAAAAAATTCAATAAAGGTCCACAGAAGATGTCAATTTCTTTAGTGTTTGTTTTCTAGAGTTCTTTCATCCTTATAAAACCTTTTTCCTTGCTTTTCCAAGAATTTAATTTACACCTATTTTGACGGTTCAGCTTAGAAGCATTATGTACAATAGAACCAGTATTAAATTATGGGTCTGCCCTGAGTGCTTGGAATTGTATCTTCTGCATCTTTATTGGACCCTTGGAGTCTCTACTGTCTGTGCCCTCTCCAACACTGCAAACATAATTTGCATTATATTTCAATTTCACTTAAATCTTATTAACCAGCAAAGAAAGAAAGAAAAATATTGGGTGGGGGATTTCTGGTTTTGTTTTTCCAAAACCTGTAACTGGCAGGACTAAGATTATCCAAATCTCCAGTTACAACCATGCTGTACCATTTTATGTGGACAAAAGGGCACTTTGTTAGAGGATAAGGTACTCCATTAGATCTCCATGCCTCTTTGTTTCTCTGGCTAGAAGGCCTAACTGTCACCATGCAGAAATTGTCTTATTTGATAGCCTACAGTACTAGAATCTGCTATAAGAACATGAAATTGTTAAAAAATAATGCTTGGGGAAACAGAAAAACTGAATTAGGACTTGAACTCTAGTCCACTGGTTGTCAAAGCACAGCCCCTAGGTGAGGCTTCCCACAGCAGATTTATACCTCTACTCATTTAAATAATTAAAGAAAAGAAGCATGACTAGAAGCATAAAAGGACAAAAAATGTAAAGTTGCATACATTGGTTTAATGGCACTATTTTATTAACATTAATCCAGATTCTGTTAAAATATTTACTGATTCTTGATATGTTTATTTTGTTTGGATATCAAAGTGAATGAAGCTCAATGACTGAAGACAATTTTAACAGTCCGGAGCAAATGCATATACCGTGGACTGTGGATGGGAGTGCAAATGAGAAATCATCTTACTTAAGTGTATTTAGAAATGTGGTCAAAGGATCTTGATAAAACAGTAACCAAAATGTTCTCAGTATGTGGTCTACAGGGCAGGAAAGGATGCCTTTCTGCTGTTATTGCTCTCAGAAAAATGTATATTTCAATATTCATTTATTTCTTGAAGCTGTTTAAATTCTGAGTGAAAAATAATCTGTATTATTTTATTCCCTATATAGTTCCTCTCAGTTCATAATTTATTTGTTCTCTTTTATTCTAACATTTGCCTTCATAGATGTTACTTCTTCTGCAATAATCCCTATCAGGGGATGAAATTAAAGGATACTTGATTTGGGCAGCACTGGAACTTGACCTTGATAATTTTTTAAAACAAAAGGCCCCTACACTTTATTTTCTCCAGTAATGAAAGAGAAATATGCAGCCTGTGTCTGTTTCAGTTATCCAAAAGACTAAGCAGAAAGATGTAAAATGGGCATCTCACCCCTGTTTTTGTTTATGAGGTAATAGTGAAGTAGAAGGGTATGAGGCACAGATTTTAAGTCAGGTGCTTTCAGATTAGCTGGATAAAGAGAGATGCCAGAACCAAGTCCAAGCCCGGTAAAAATATTCCATCAACCTGAAGGTTGAGGTGATATCCCTGGTTTTTTTATGGATCCTACCACTTCTCAGAATATGGATAAATAATCTTTGATGAAAGAGAACTTTCAGAATGTAAATCCCGTGACAACTCACTGAAATGATGTGCACTTTCTGATGATTTTCCACAAGGCTTCAAAACTTTATTTCTGACAATTTTTTAATTGTTGCCAGACTGTCAGGTTATATTGCCAGCCCAGTTCCACTGACATCAAACTGAATATATTCAGCATAATGCAATGTTTGCATTTTCTTTGGGCAATAGAAAGATTTTTAATAATAGTTTATTCTAACATAACAGATTTTTTTTTCTGCTGTCATTTAGATGTAAGCCTATATGTGAGGTAAATGGCTGCTACATATTCAATCTTATACATTTAAAAGATATTTTTTAAAGTGGGTTAAAACATGAGAAAACAAATGGATAAGATGTTGAAACATCACTTCTATTCAATTTGTTGTGAAATTAAACCTTTTTTAAATGTCCCAGTGTTTTCAGATTAAAGGATTTCAGGTACTTTTTTAAGATGAAAATGATCCATGTAGAGGTAAATTAAAAATGTATATAAATTGAGTTTAAAATATTTGCCATTTTTTAAAATTAAAAATTATTGGAAAATGTAATACAAGAATAAGTTTCTGACAGAGTTGCACCTTCCTTGAGAGAGATGCTTTACAGAGCTCCTCATTTTAAATTTCACCTTGTGTTATATCTTAAAAGTTTATACAGTAGTCAGGACTTGGATATTGAGTCCAAATAGCTTGAAATCAGCCAGATGTCATCATACTAAAAATAAAACTCACAGGGAAAATAAACAACATTATTTATTTATTTTAAATTAAAATCTGTTAACATTCCAAGGAGCTTAAGTTTGTTATGACCTTGCACAGCCTTTGTAGCCTCTGCTTTGCCTGCAAATTACAGACATTAAATACTTTGCTCTCCTGCATATGCTTAGGGCACAGCCAGACACACTCTGATGATTGAGTTCAGGCAGGTTATGAAGTTACTGCCACCTAGTCAGATGCTAGTATCCTTCAAGCTAAGATGCAAGGGTTGACTATCTGTGGATTCCCAGACCATTTCTACACAAAGTCAAGGGTTTTGGTATACATCAGGGGTGAAGAGGTCAACATTTTGAATTTTGCTGGGTGTGTTTTGACATTTATTATTCTAGAAGATGAGTTTAAAATTATCTTAACTATGCATAAAATAAGTTTATGATTCTTTTAGGCTTATGTGAAAAGCTTTTTAGCTCTATATTCTTCACACACATTGCCTGCACAGAGAGTACATGACTGGCAGGTCATTACAGACACTAAAATTTTTAACCTACAGGGTCATTTATATATAATTTCAGGGACTTTTAACTTCTGTTTTACTTCACTGTACTTGAGGTTATAAATCCGAAGAACTTTGTCATATAAGCACAGAAAACTAATTTCATAAACATAAAGAGAAGTTGGGGGAGGGTTTGAATACAACAGATGCAATGTTAAAGAATCAGTCAGAAACATTCTGACCAGACAGAAATAGTGAGAATAAGACACTGAGCTGCAAAGGTAGGAAAGAAGAAAACTACAAAAAAAGAAAATCATAAACATGTTATAGAAATACTTAGTACTTTAGAGACAAGGAGACAGGAATGAAGATCACAAGCTTTTTTAGGGGAGAAGATGGTAAAATCACAGGTGCTTGTCACCTCAGTCTTCTGATATATTATAGTACTTGCCTATCAAAAGTATATACATTTGAGCAACATGCTTCTAAGACAAGGAGCAGAAAAAATAAGAGATAACACAGTGTAAATCTGCATCCATCAGGCCTTATTTCAGCTTTCTGTGAGATAACTTTACATAATACTTCATGAAGTCACTAGAGCTTTGGTTCTGCTGGAGATGCCAACTTGGTTCTGGAGTTCAGCTGGCCCACAGATTCTGTCCAACATTACCTTAAATGTGGTAGCACTTTACTGTGACGGACTTTGCAGTCATTTATCCTGGCGAGGCATTGAGTTCTAATTTCATTTGCACTGCATGTCAATTGGTGATCACTTGCACTATAGGTAGCACAGACCTGAGTTTTTTCCTCCTGCCATTCCTTGGAGGTGACTGAAACCTGTGATAAGCAGGTGCTCATGTCATCAGCATTATGAATTTGGACTTAAGGATGGGCTCATCTAGGGTGACTGTAGATGTCTTTATAAGCCTGTCCCCAAAATGTGTGCAGATCCAGTTTGTCACAAATTCTTAGGCTGCAACAACCGCAGCCAATGGTGTCATCCTCTACTAGTGTGATAAGAACCCAAAGTGAAAAATATTTTTATAAAATGTTAAGAGCTGATCTTTGTGACACAACATAGACATATACCATTTGAGGATCCAATTACGCATAACTTCTACTGCATATTTGGAGAGAGAGGTTTCAAAAAAAAAAAAAGAAACTCAGTTTTTAGCAATGATTCAAATTTCTAGATGACAGCTTTAAAACAAAAAATTTGGCTAACTGTCTTCAGGCATTTAAATGCATTCTTCGTATCCTAGTCTCTCTACTCTATTTTTAACACCCACTTATTATTTTGTGACTTTTAATGTCCTTTATAAACACAAAAATTATATATTTGGAGGAGGGGACAACAAAAGCCACACCATAATTCACATTAGAATATTTTTAGGAAAGCTGTTTGGTTTTGAGCTTGTTTTATCCTCCTCTGTGCAGTTCAGATTGCTTTTACTTTTGAATCTTGTGTACCATAATTAGTAATTGCTTCCAACATTGTAATATCTTGGCTGATGTGATCATCTTGCACTCAGTAAATAAACTTTACACAGCAGCCTCCCATTGTAGATGACACTTCCTCTACTCAACATAACATTCTATGCCTTTTTTGCAGCCACCCATTGAAATGATTTGTAGATGTATCGAGTTCGAGTCATCATTTGCCCAAGAATTAAAAGAAATGTTGTTTAACAGGAATGTACATCAGCAAGGACTGAATGTACACTGGCTGGATTGATGCTATTGCTAAAATACAGAAGCCAGATGCACCCTGCTTTGCTATAAGAAAGCATATGTTTCATTATAGATGATGCAGCGGCATGCCTCATTTATAAGGTCTGATTATACATCTCCAGTCATTAGAAGGTACTGATAGAATATGCAGTGCAGGAGGGGTTGATTGCACAAAAGTGTTAGGGGGAATATCACAATGTCCCCTATTTATCCAGCACTCAGAAACAGAGTTGAAGAGGATACTTATGAACTGGTTTTTTTATCCGAAGAGACTGACATATTTTATAGAAACAGAGATCATTTCACTTGCTGGACTGTGAATGGAGAACCTTTTATGTGGCAACACTGTGTACCAAAATGCTTCACATGTGTGAACCACAGGAGACTTGGAAAGATGGAAGGTAGTACTAAATATGATAGTAACCCAGGACACCTGAGCTAACCCCTCCAAGACCCCATTATTACAGTTTTGCAGATGGAGATGTTGTATCCTTTTCTATAAAGCCAGTAGCTAGAAGTTCAGTCCTTATGTCTCATAAGACACAAGAGGCAGTGTCATTCCAGCACTGGGGCTTAACATCATGCAAGGACAGTATTTTGCCTGTAATTCAGATTAAGTGTATTTACCACGGCTGCTTCCTAGAATAGGTATGATTTTCCCTGGGTATAATCAGCCTATATGGAATATGAATAGTGTCTGGTTTTGTTTGTGAAATCCAAAGGGAAACAAGTCAAAGCAACAGCTTCTTGAAATGACTTTTAAATATTATCTTAATGATTGCCTTGAGGAAGAAATGTCATGTTCAGTGACTGCAGAGAGGAGATCAAAGAGTGAGCAGCAAAGACACTCTACATGCATTGATCGCTGTGCTAAACTTTTCAGGATATCTTTAATGGTTAAAGCTATATTAGATCTTTTTAAAGCCCAGACATTCTGGACAGCTGAGACTCCCACTGGTTTTAATGAGAAATTTGTAACTAGAACCATAGGTTTACTCACACGTTGAGAAGCTAGTGGTGCTAAAATACTCCATCCCAATCTTTGCCATCCTTTTGGGGCTGGGAGGGGTGTCCATGGAGCAAAATTTAGTTGTAACTAAGATAGCTTCTATGCACAAAGGAGGAACAGCATGTGAAGGGGACTCAATTCTTCTTAAAGTATATGAAACTATGGCCTGTTACTGCAAGAAGCAGATGTACATGTATTGTAAGCTGCAGATGTACACACAGATCAACATCACTGATCCTGTTCTGAGTTGATATATTTTATCAGAATTCAAAGACTGTTTTCATGTAACACAGTGTAGCTTAGGGTCCTTGTTAACAATAATGGCAATGTATTTTATAATATGAAAACCACCCTAGTTACTCTCTAAAAATCAACAGCAAAGAAACCCCAAAGCAGCAAAGTGATTCTATAAGATTCAAAACTGACTGGATTTGAAGCAAGGAATCTTCTTTATGCCTGGTTATTTTTGTAATATTTTACATGGGGGGGCGTGGGGGGTGGGTGTTTACCAGGGGTGGGATGACCTAAAATTAAAGACAGTTCCACTAAAAGATGTTACACAAAAAATCAAACAGAAACTCAACTCTGGGAATTAATTTGTATCTTTTTAATATTGTTTTAGCAGTACTACTAGTTTGATCAAGGCTCAAGAGCATGACTTCTGGGATTCGCCCCCCCGCCCCCTGCTCCGTTTTAAATATTAGCTTCACTCAGTGATTTAACATTTCTCTGTCTTAGAACGTATAGTTCCAAGGTGAGTGTAATTTAGTCCTTTGTCTCTTGGAAGCATTTGAGGTTTAATTTAGTCATGTATATATTATGAAATATTTAGAAGTGTTATGTAAATGTGAAGCACTGTAATGATCACTAATCTAGTGCTGCCGTTAGCTTACCTATCTTGCCTGGTTTTAGGAATGACTTCAAAATCATGCTTTTAGCAATATTCTTTCAGGGGTAGTTTTGTTCTTAGTACTTTACATGAACCATTTATGCAATGTGACTTTTTTCAGGTGGTAGGGATAAGTGATTAACTGATTTAATCATTGTCGCAAATAAAAGTCTTATATTAATACAATATTCTGTGATTGGGACAGGAAGGAGTAATAGAGTAAATATCAGGAACCGGGCCAAAAGTAGTTGCAAAAACTGTAATGATATAATTGTATGAATTTGCAAATTTAATGTATAATTAACTATAAGTAAAGTATATGACTATTCTATCAGTCATACAATTCTAACATAGCCAGACTTAAGCATTAGCAAAACAGAATAAGTTAAAATTCTCAAGGACAAAAAAACCCCTAATATTCACAGTGGCTATGGCAAGGAAACTCGTATATGACTAGGTTTTCCCAATGACTGGATCCCTAATGAAAGTTTTCTGAAAAGAATGTTTGTGCTTTGAATAATTAAAACATGCATCATAACTTAAATTACAGTGCTACCGATTAAATTAAATCAAGCTTCTACCATGTTGCAGTGTTTCTAAAGATAATTACTATCCTTTCCTAAAGTAGTTTGTCAATTTGAACAGAGTAATTTGGCAAAGGAAGTTGCACCTGGGGCTGCTGTCATGTCTTCTAAGGTTTGTGGTGTTTGCTATTTATGAGAATTGGAATGCTGCAGGTAGCCATTGACAAACCCAACTGATGCCTTGTCTGTATAGACAATATTTTTAGTCCCCTGGCATTGAATTTGGTGGGTTTGAGGTGTTTTCCAGGAAAAATAGAACCCATTAGAAAGGAAGGTATCTGTTTGGCCTGTTACACATAGTATGTTTTCCATAACTTCAGACTAGTAACAAAACCAGATTATAATTCTTGACTATCTTTTAAGAAAAACCATAGTCTATGACTGGAAAAAAAAAATCCTGAAGTTGTTTTGGAAAAAAAAAATCCTGAAGTTGTTTTGTCAGTGAAATGAGATTGCTTCTGGTTGTTGTTCTTTAACCCCAGCCAGCAACTAAACACCACGCAGACGCTCACTCACTCACCCCACCCACTGGGATGGGGGAGGGAATCAGAAAAAAAGTAAAACTTGTGGGTTGAGATAAAAACAGTTTAATAGGACAGAAAAGGAAGAAAATAATAATAATGCTAATAATAATAATAATAATAAAAATAATAAAAGAATTAGAATATACAAAACAAGTGATGTACAATGCAATTGCTCACCACTTGCCAACCGATGGCCAATTACTTCCCGAGGAGTGCTCACCCTAGGCCAGCTCCCCCCAGTTTATATACAGGACATGATGCCACATGGTATGGAATACCCCTTTGGCCATTTTGGGTCAGCTGCCCTGGCTGTGTCTGCTCCCAACTTCTTGTGCCCCTC
>JAVJGG010000040.1:780817-794554 GCA_035590195.1 Aviceda cuculoides
TCCAGCTGAGGAGGGGGGAGTGATAGAACGGCTTTGGTGGGCACCTGGCGTCCAGCCAGGGTCAACCCATCACAGCTAGGTACATGTGCTATGCAGTTGTAGAAGAGTATGCTTATCTGATTAAAGACTGTGGATTACAAAAATGCTGATCAGTGTGGGGTAGCAGAACAAACTGCTATCACTAATCCCAATTTCCAAAATACAGAAAATTATTTTTAAACCTGTGAAAGACACAATTTTTCATTTGAAATTGTGCACATTAATTGGATAATTGTATGTGCAAATGGCTAATTGTCATTAGCAAATTCAATTACCCTATCAGCATATGTAATCATTGTAATTATAGACTCAAATCAAGTACATGCTTGCTAAATCGTTTAAATCTTATATCTGACAAGGCCAAAGATATATTTAAGGTAGCACCTTCCCTGTATTACAGGTCTCAACTTTTACTTTGCATTGATTATTTATAACCAGGCTTCATTCTTTATCTCACAAGATAGAAAATTCTGCTACCAGCCTTTGTTCTAATTTCTTCAAATGATTTATTGCTCAGTACTCAAAGACAATCTTTTTTTCTGACCTTAGCATTTGACCACATCCTATCACAGTGTCACTTAATCTAAAAAAGAAAATTGAAGTGGGCTAAACATGAAGAGAAGATCATAGAAGAACACTATAAAGTCCAACACATTCTCATAAGAAGACTTGATAATACTGGACAAACACAGACACCATTCGTTGCAACACAAAGTATGGGTGTTCATTTGGGCTGCTTATAAATGTGTAAATGTCATCACTGACCTGCCATTCCAGCATATCATGCTGTTTCCAGTTGATTTTGGCTGTCAAGATTCACAGCGGAAGCTTTCCCTAAACTCACATCATGGTTAGCATGACGAAAATGTGTAAATCACATATATCTTTTTTTTTGTCCTATTGTATAATGCTGGTGGTTTGGCTTCACTGCCCCTTTTATCTTCACTATACATTTTCCATCTTTATAACAGTGACTGTTTGTTTCTCAGTGCAGAGCCAAATAATTTCTTCCCATTCTTTCCAGTTTGTTTAGCTTTTGTATCTTACTGAAAGCTATAGGTATTCTGAATATATTGGAAATAAAGAATGAACATACCTCTGAATCTGAGAGAATTTATGCCTAAATTAATGCTAGAATCTAATCCCTCAGCCAAAAATTATTTCTGAGCCATTTTGTTCTGACAGTGAATGAGGCAGGGGGTGGGTAGAGGAGTGGGTTGTTCAGTCATGATGTCTTTATACAGCCAAAACTCAGCCTTGCATTTATCTGGAATGTAATGCATTCTGTGAAATATCTTAATTCCTGGTTTATGCACAGTAATGAAGATTCAATATGTAGTCTTAAATGTATTCAGGAGAAAACATTGTTTTCTGTTCAGATTAAATATGTCTTTCTGGTGAAGAGTTTCATTGTGGCAAAATAGCAAAACTCTTGGCCTCAGTCTTCTTCCCATGAATGCAGACAATCTTTTAAATATTCTGGAATCAGACCGGAAGTAGTTTGAATTTCTTATAAGAAACCTGTGTGGAGCACGGAAAGTTAGTTCAATACAGACGGTTTATTTATAGCACGCATTGCTGAGATGCATGCATTGCTTAGACAACTTACAGAATTCTGTAATTCTTGAAGTTTTGAATTTAATAAAGTCGAGATGCAGGGATATTTTAATATTGCAGTTCAGCAAAGTACTTAAGCAAAATTACTCTAAATTATTGTATGTGTAAATGAGACAAAGCTGTGGTCAGCTATATGATTTTTAAGCTTGCTGTGAGGCACTAGCTATGTGCTGTACAAGTGCTTATTCTGTGAACAATAGACTACATCTCAGATACTGAACGGAGCAGATGTCTGTAAGATATCTTCGATTTTTGAACCATGTGTAGAACTGCGAGTAAATGTTCCCATTAAATCAATCATGACAAGTTGATTAAAAAATTTTATGACAGAAGTTTGAAAAGTACTGCATTGAACATAAGGACACAATATAAGTAAACTTTTATTAAAAGGTGCATGAAAAGCAGAAAGGAACTGACGTATTTAAGACTGAAGAACTCTCCTTGAAATTTTGTGGAACTGAATCTGTGATAGCAGACCAGATCATGATAATCTTGTTGTCCACATCTAGTTCAAAAGGAAGCATGGTAACTATGCAAGCACATAAGAAAAGACAAAAGATTTTTTTCTGTAATTTAACTCAAGTACTTGGCTTTATCCATGTCCTACCCGCATTGTATCTACAAGACACCACAGACATGGCTTTGAGGAAGCTCTTCAGCTGTCAGGAGTACACAGAATAGAATGCTCTGTCTCATAGATCATGCTCCAAAAAGAGTTAGTACCTAGTTTAGGCTGGAGGTAGAAGTGGACTGGCTTAGAGAAATGTTCATTGACCTACAATAACAATAAAGACAGCTACCAATAGAATGGAAAAGAAATTAAATCTTTATCTTTTGTAGTGATCACAAGAAAGAGTTAAATATGGAAAGACAGAACATTTTGAACAATAATTAAGGAGAGATGTTTTGGTCAAGATTGTCAATGTCCTTACTTAACTGAAGCATGGATACAGTTTTAGATCAAATATCCTTCTAGATTAGCACTCCTTTTTTTTGTCAGTGGTTGATGGATACCCGGAGAAAATACTGGAAAAAGTACACATGTAATGATAATTCCTCTGAGTATTCTTTCAGCAGGCAATTAACTTCCTGAACCAAAGGTGGTGCTTCAAACATCAGTGGGGATTCTGGCAACTGACATACAACATCCATTCACATTCAAAACCTTTTTCAAAGAGACTCTTTCTTCAGCCCAGATTTGGTTGTTCTTGACTTCCAGATACTTCACAGGAAAATACAAGGAAGTTATGTCAGCCCAGGTAGTTCTAGGATTCATATTTGCAGTTTGGTCAGAGGTGAAGGGAAAACAACAAAGTAGCATGACTGGGGCTTGAAGAATGAGAACAACCACAAAGTAAATAATAATTTAAAGAAATATATTTCATATAACAGAATCAGCACAGCTGAGAAAAAATGTTTATATACTGAGATGGATAGTTAAGTTGCAGTCAAGTTAGAACAACCACCAGTGAATCCATCTAATTAACAGCAAATGCAGAGGCTTTTTGTAATTGAGAATTGTTCAGAGAAAATAAAATCAATTTCTTTCACAAAAACTGACATCTGTGAGTTCCATATGAGATACACACTTGCAAAGATGTTCCATGGATACGGTTTAAATCTTAATAATGAATCTGAAAAAATGAAGGTGTCAAATTGGATTAATACAGTCATGACAATCTAGTAAGCACAAAACTCAGTTTCCACAGTCTTCCAATGGTCTTTTTAATATGGGCAGAATGAAGTCTTATTGAAGTCAGACTCTTGTAGTTTGGTGCATTAAAGACACAAATGGGGTCCCTGACAACACAGAAAATATCTAAGACAAACTAAACATTCTTAAATTGTTTCCATAATGGGTTAACTATAATAATTTAAAACCCTAATTTATTGTATAAATTTGTATAAATTTACTTTTTAGTACTGGTGTATTTGACAGAGAAAGAAATGTGTGGAGCTGCGCTTTTAACATATTCTCCCACAAGCTGTCTGTAACAGTCTCTAACTCATTGGTGCTGAGCAGCTAATATTAAGGCTTAGGCTCTGGGTCAGTCAGACTGCTGTTGTGTCACTGCCTCTGGGTGGTTTCTGAAGAACACAAGAATCTCCTGAAGAAACAGGGAAAACAGAAGATTTCTGACATCTGTTGTCAGCAATGAAAGAAGAATCTCCAAGATACACTGACAGTTTACCCAAATTTGTATGATGCTGTTGTTACTATTAATATCACTATTAACATTAGTATTAATATTACTATAGATGTAGTTATAAGATCATGGAAGGAAGTGAAAAACTTACTGTTCATACTAGGTTTTGACTTAAACTATTAAGACTTGTGTTGTTCAGCCTGAAGAGATGATGATTTTACTTCTGGCATTCCCCCTGCTTGTTTGATTTACAGTCTAATTGCATCTGATGTCTGTTGTGCATGGCTTTATTGCATAAGGACCAATGGCTACAGGGACAAGTTCAGTGCCTTTAGCACAGGGGTGTGACTTCAAGAGAAGAATAAGCAGCATGAACAAATGGAGTGCTAAGCAGCCAACTGCTAAGACCATTTTCTTGTAATAGTTTTAACCATAAAAAAGAGTGGAGAGAATAAAAACAGTAAAATAATAAAAGTCCTTCTAATTAGAATGAGCTTCAAAGATTTCTGTGAGACAAGACTGACTTTCTTCTCTCAAAAAGATACCAAATAAGCTGCATCTAGAATAAGATCCTCTCCACAGCAGTGGTACACATTGCTTGGGTAGATTCAGGGGGGCAGTGCTTTGAAGACTCTGGAGTTCAAAAGAATATTCCTGTGCTATGATGTATAGGATTTTTATAATATTTAATAAGCTTTACTTGGAGAAACTCTGCTTTTATTGCCATCAAATATTTTTCTCTCTATAGAAAATAGCATTTCATAGTGGAAATAAGAAATAAAAAAATACCAAAAGTAAAATTGAAAGCAGCATGTTTACCTGTAGAATCCTAGGCTGAGAGGCAGAACTTTGGGTTGGGCTTGGACTCTGTCATCTTACTGCTCAAAGATTTACTGTTTATATAGGGCAAATTGTTTCACCTTTCCAAGCCTGAAGATTTCTTTATGAGGCTAACAATATTTACTTTGAAATGTACTTGTTGTAGTATTTCCCAAAAACATTTTTATAAAAGCTGCAAAGCAGTGGTTGACTGGGTTTGCTATATAATTTTAATAATATTTAGTAGGTAAACTAGAACATAGTGTCCACTTATCAATACTACCAGTATGTGGGCATACTATTTTGTCTTGCTTTTTCCCTGTCCCAAGAATAGTAAACATTTCTGAAAAATGAAAAATAAAAAGACCGTTTTCATATAATTGACTGATTTTTTGGTATTTGAAAAAATAATATGATAACAAACATCACATTTTGGGAATTAGCAACGTAGAGGTCTATACAGGGGGAAATCTCAACAGGCATACTTTGAAACCTCTTTATTTGGTATACTTAAACCTCATTTTTATAAACTATCTTCCTGTACAACATTTTTTTTTTTTTTCTTCTTGGCAGCAGTATGGAGAGGACAGTATGAAGCAGAAAGGTCAGGGTTGGTCTTTACCACTCTTTATCACATGTTGGAGAACTCCACTATGTCCCACCTTGTTCTGCTGAGAGCAATTTGGGTAACCAAGAATCATGTGCCAGGGACAAAGAACAGCAAACTCACAATATCAATCCTGTGATGATAAGGACATCACTCTGCACTCCACCTTTCTTGAAACAAAACAGTCAAATAAAAACCCAGAAGTTATTTCAAAATTCATTATAGAGAGACTTGTAAATATATGTGAGAAATGCTGCAGACTTTCCAAAGGTCAGAAGCACATTCTAAATGGAAACAAGTTAGTGTAGACATAAGACTAATTTCCTTTGAGCATCCTTTTTTCCCTTAAGAAAATAAAACAATGTGATTGATATTGATTCAAAAGCATGTTCTCTTTCAAATAACATTTTAAAGTTAGAGCTACAAAGGCATGTGTACTTAATTAGCAGAATAAAATGAAATTTTGAATGGAGGAACTTCATGCAGCTGGGGAGAAACAGCAAAAGCATTTTTTATATAGAACAATGTGTTTTATAAAAGGCTTGGTTTAATGAACAAACCTGAGAAAGTGAGTCACAGCATATAATTTATGTGACAAGTTCATTTTCTTTCCTTTCTTATGGTGAACCAAAACAGAGGCATATTTTTTGTTTTGAAAAAATAATTATTTATTTTTTATTATTTTATTTTTTTACTGTACAAGGTGATTACAAGTTTTCAGGGACTGCAAAAGCTGTATTTGGCATTCTGATATTTCTGCATCGTTAAATTATGTTTGTGTCTTATAAATTGCATCATATTCCTTCTGTTTCCTGACTTTTCTAACAGAGCTCTGAGACATCTGTAGTCCTGTGTTTTGAGCAGCATCCTATGCCGACTTAATATAGTCAATCTGGGTGCAACTGCTCCCATGTGCAAGTATTTAACGCTTGATGTGTGAGAGTACAGTGTAAAACTTAAAACTGTGTGTTTTGGGCCTTCTCCAATAGAAATCAGTGAGAGCCTTTTTCCATTGACTTCAGTGGCAGTAGATCACTGTTCCTGTGAGCATCTTGATGAGTGAAAACTCAAATGCATGAATATGCATGGGTCATGAAGACAGACTGGCTGTGAAGAGAGTTGAACAAATACTTAACAGAAATTTTCTTAGCAAGCTGATTGATTAATTGCCTAGAATGACCTGCAGTTTCAGTTGGTTAAGAGTATTTGCTTAAGCCTTTCTTAAACTTGATATATGTTGTTCTATGCCATCACTCTTGCTTCATTTTGCTTCCGAAGTGGCTGTAACTGTGAAATAAGAATAATCTTCTTCAGCATGTGACCAAGACAGTCCTGATTTCAGGGCATTTGTCAGTGTCTCTTACCAACCCATACAATGAAGTGTCTGGGTATGAGGACACTTGCAAAGGAAGAAGCATCTTTGTTTTCATACATGATTATATCTGTCCAAATTTTACAATATCCCTGGAAATAGGCAGTCCAATTATAAGCTTTCTGTAAGTGCCAGCAAGGCTTTGCTTTTCCCATATCCTTGGGAGGTGCTGGTACTGTTCATGTAACATTTCTTTTTCTGGGCTTGGATAGTAGTCTGGGGTAATATCTCAGCCCAGAGTACTGTGCACTGGCTGGCCGGATATCGGTGGGTTTGCTTCCAGGTAGATTTGGCAAGTCCTAGCAGGAAAGCTCTTTGTTATGTGCAATTTTAATATACATTTTAATCTTTTGAAAAACATGAAATTCTGAGTTATATTTTTGCATACAGTTTAAAAAGAAAAGAAAAAAGAGGTACAAAATTAAATACTACTTATCATCATGAAGTATCTTCTTAAACATGATTTTATCCTGTCCGTTTTGTTTACAGAGAGTTAAGTGCAACTGTCTGATCACAGCTTGTTTTGTGACATTTTAAGAGGCCTTCGGTGACACATACCTGAAACAACAAAGGTCAGAACAGAATTGCACTGGCATCATACCATGAAGTAACCTACATTGCACCTATGTGCATTATACCTAACAAACCAGTGTTTTTTTGTCACTGTCATAGCCATTCTCATTGCTTGCAAAGTTTAAAAGAAAGAGAACCGAAAGTGTGCATCAACCATTTAAAATTAATGGGCTGGTGTAAACCACAGAGTTCTACTTAAGCGGCTTGAATGTGAGCAGAAAGTCTGATACAGAACACAGTTAGTTTTATAAAATCATGGTTCTTGGTGACTTTTTCAGAAAGCGTGACTTGAACTCAGTCACTGAAAAAAAGACCGTGTGTGACTGACTCATCATGTCCCAGGAGACTTAGTTTGCTAGTATTTAAAGAACATGCTCTTTAGATAAACCAAAACTATTGTAAAGTCACAAAAGAGGCTACTCTAATATCAGCTATGGGCAAACCTCCATTTACTCTCCATTTTTGAAGAAAGGCACGTATCTGCTGTATGATATAGGTCAGCTGGACTGTCTTCAATTGCACTGCATTCTTGTTTTAGGGATGAAGTTCTAAAGAGTATTGGTGGAAAACAGGCAGTGCTCTAGTAGAGACCAATCCCAGAATCCAGGAGAGGACCATTTCCTTTTGTTTCTGTTCCACCTCACATATGCCTCAGATGAGTACCAAGACCCATAGTTTTAAGCACGCTTTTTGTCAGTTAGGTGAAGTCAAAACATGAGTCATAGACTGCATTGAATCACCTGAATAAATGATCAGGGAAGAGCATTTTCTCTAAATACTGTTACAAAAGCAAGAGTTACCACTAAACCGTAGGAGAATGGATTAAAAAGAACCCCAAGAAATAATTTTGTCCAACTCCTTCTAAGAGAAAAAAAAAAAAAAATTCTTTAATTGTCCTTGAGAAATGGTTACTTGAGTCTTTATCAAAAAATAATGATGTATAATGACTCTTTTTCTAGGTAGCACTTTGTAGGGCTTCTCTCTCCTCAATGTTAGAAGTGCATTGCTAATAGCTTTTCAAAAGTTTTGCTGCAAATTAGATTAGTCTCTTCATTGTCAACAAAGATTTCAGACTGAGAAATCAGTCCCTACTACCTGAGAAGGATTATAAATGTTCTCATCTTGATCCTTGAGTGTTAGCAGCTCCAGCTACAATGTTACAAGAGGTTGACCATGTCTCTCCAGCAGCAGAAGCACTTTGGTCCCAGCATAACCTCAGACCCTCATCTTTGTTCCATGAGGATCCTAAACTCACTTTTTCCTACACTGCGAAGAAGCCCATCTTGTACATCTGGCTGGATATGTAATCAACTGTGAATGTTTTTCTCTTGATTTGCAGTTAAAACTGCTGCCGCAATTCTCATTCCTGCTTCAGTAATGAAAACTGAATCTGGGTTTGAAATACAAATACCCTTAATCTAATTACAAAGCAGAAACTATTATTGTATCATCTCTCTTGATCATACATATTAACAATTGGCATCTTCAGTTTACTGGACCAATGTTGTAATCTGTTTCTGGTCTATTTTCAGGCAGGGAGTTTTTAATAGTAACACTGAAATTTCCAATAGTGGTACTTTTTGTTGTTGTTATCTCCTGCCACTAAAAAAACCCTAAGAACCTAAAGGAGAGAAAAAGATTACTGCAAATGTCTTTCTTCAACCAAAATAACGTCAAGATCCCATTTTGAGCATAGTTTTCTGAGCAGCACTTCACTCCCTACTTTGCGGAAGTGGTACTTCCAATTACTTCCATAAATTATTACTATGACTTTTAAGCATAAGGGATATATATTATTAACTGAGCTGTGTTATAATTGGTGTGCACAATTATAATGTTTCACACTTTTTAAAAGAAATAAAGATTCTTTAAACTGACCTATGCTAGGTGTGTACTGCAATCAAGGTTTAATGGAATTTAACCAGGCAGCATTTAGTAGCTTTCATTGTTATACAATTGTCCTGAAAACTTTTAAATCAAGTTACTTTAGTGTTAAGTAGTTTTAAGAAAGAAACTCACCTGCTAGCTACAACAGGGAATTGTAAGTCAACAGTATTCCTAGATTTTGTTTTCAGTGGCAAGTGCTCTGTTTGTAGCCTAATTTCACCTTCATGTCTCTGGCGTTGCCTGTGTGTGAAATCAGTATAATAAAAACTTGCTTAACTCTCAAGTGTATCATGAGAATTAATGTTTGCAAAGGAGATTTTCTCCATCGGCTGATCAGCATATGTTTATCCACTCAGTAGCAAACACATGGGTAATGAAAGTGGAGCACTGCTGAGCTCCTGAGGGGATCCTGTCCTGGGGCCAGACAGACCAGGAGCCTTGCCACTGGTGTCCACACGTGCAGCAGATCATACCCTGGGGGCAAGAGAATCCCAGTGACAGCTCAAAGGAAAGTGTTCTGCATCCTTACTAAATACCATGATGAAAAGCAGTATAAACTGAAAGGCTTGTTTATGGTATTTCTTTTGCTTCAGATATGGAAAATGCCAAGTACAATCTATTTTGATCAAGCTGTCAAGGATTTCTGCCATAATATTTGACCATGAGAACTATATGCAGAAATCCTGAGGAGATGTATCTCTTCTTAAAATGCTGTTAGCAACTTTCTTATTTCAAATAGCTGACAGGGTGCTTCACAATCATTTGTTTTTATCTGCTTATAAGTTTTACCTCTACATGTGTTACCTCTTTTAGTCTTAGGTGCCAAAAGAACCAGCTTGACTGATAAAATGAAAGATTTAAAAGGTATAGATTTAATGCTTTTCAGCAAAATTATTTGGTTTCTTTTCATGTGACTTTCTTCACAAGGAAAGCTTTGACTAAAAACAGGTCAAGCATCTCTATGTTCTAATTTGAATGGCTGATCACACTCTTTCTTTGTAAAGCTTTATTTTAGCACTCTCTTTCCTTCTTCCTTTCTGAAATTATTGTGCCATACTGTTGAAGCACCTGCCATGCTGATTTCATTTCAGTGTTGGGTGAAAATAGTTCTAGTTCTGTGAAATGATTCATACGTGCATGCAGTTTGTCAAGCACAAAAAGTTTCTTAGAAACGAAAGGTTTTATATAACTGTAATCTCTCATTGCAATGAAATGTAGCTCTACCAATAAGAAAACAAATCTATCTTTCTTCTTGATATTTTTCTCAGAGTTCACATTGCTGGCACAACTGTGCTTAAAGATAAGCAACCCATAGACTGAGTCCAAATTCTTATCTGAAATCAAGTAATGAGATCCTTTCATAACATACGCAGCAAATAAGTGTATGTCAAAACAAATACCTGGGATGACTTCAGTGCTAATAATTTTGTTTGTATTTGTATGAATTCCTTCATATAAAACAAACAAACAAAAATTTACAACATCTGTTCCAAGGAAAGTATTTATTTTCTTCTTCTGTTTCTTTTTTGTCCTTCAGTATTATTCTATCTGGAGAAAACTTATGCTTTCTATTAAAGTGAACCTGAGTGTTTGTTGCAGATGTTTTAAGAAAAAAATAAACCTACTGAGTCTAGTGACCTTGAACAAAACTGTTTTATACATACCTCCCACCTAATCATTTAAGCAGGGCCCAGATTTGGAGCACAATTCCTCTTCAAATCTAATCCTGCATGTCCAAGCTGCTATCTTGAAATCAGGCTAAGCTGAGACATGTTTTTCCCAGCAGTGAGCTTCTTATCTTCAAGCCAGTAATTTCATGTATGTCTGCATGTTCTGCTTGGAATAACATTCACATCTTAGAGAAATTTATTTTAACAAAGCTTCTAGCACACAGTGGGGGACTTTGCTGTGTTGTAGTGTATGACAGTTTGTAACAGCAAGCCAAAACAAGAGATCGTTTTCTTGTCTAGGCATTTGTTCCTAGGAGATCTTTAGTTTCATTGATTAACTCGTATTGGAGTTCTGAGGCAGGCTGCGAAATGACAGACCTGGCAGAAAACAGCCAGAGGCACCAGGAACACCTTGAATAACAAGGGCCACTTCAAAACTAACATCATCTTACAAATAAACTTAATGAGATGATGTGCCTAAGGAGCCAGGGAGTTTTAAATACTTGATTGACACTTTCTTGAAAGTAATTTATTTTATAGATCTCAGCCATCTGCAAGTTTTTACTTTCTAGTTTCCCTTCCTCTGATTTTGCTCAGATTTAAGATTACCGACAAGCTTTCTGAGCCATTAGCACACATATATCCAAATACAGTTCGCTGATTAAAAAGAATTTTAATAAATCGATGCTTATACAGTACAGCTGCTTGACATACAGCTGGTTTAAACGTGCTCACACAAAACTAGCACCTCCTCCTGACTTTCAAGTGATAAAATACATTGAACCTTTGAGAAAACCCAATTTGCCCAAGGAAGGACTTTGGAGAAGACTGCAAAACAGAAAGAGTTTTGAATTCAGTTTCAGTTGTAATATCTTTGTAAATACTTGTCTTAATAAAGGATACTTTTTTTTACAAGACATAAGTAAGTGTGCATTCACCATAGAGTTATTCAATACCCACACTTCCATTTTACATAGGATTTGCACTATATGCACAGAATAATTGAGGAGAATATGTGAAATAATTTCCACAGCTCTCGAAAGGAGGTGGGCAGGAGAAGCACATCTGCTACTTCCAGGAGGTGTCAGAAAGCACCCAGAAAATACACATAGCATGGTACTTCTGTTTATTCCTGAATAATATTGAATTTACTGTGTGTAGGCATGCAGTACGGTGTACATAGACTGTGGCTTTTACCAGACAGCTGTAAACACAAGATTTCTGAGTGTCTGATATCTGGGTAGGAGGTTCCCAACCTGCTAGGGCAAATGGACATAGAGAAACTATAATCCACCTGAAAAAACAGGATAGGTCTGGGGAAAGGTGGACGTTTGGTTATGGCTGTGAGAGGCAAAGTCACATGCAAAGCATGACTGAAAACAAAATGGTCAGCACGAACACAAACCACGACTACTACGTTTCCAAATAAAAACCTGGCAGTGCGAAGCAAAAACTGATCCTGTGTGGAAAGGTGACCATTAAAACATAAAGAAAAAAATGAAAAGAAATTCCTTAAACAGCTCATTGGGCAGGGAAAAAAATGAGTAGCTGAGTGAGATACTGTAACTAAGAATACTGCCTGAAACACTGGAACAGTGGACAACGGTGCCTGAGGATTATGACCTACAAATGAATGAAACTGGAATATGATAACATGTTTTTACATCCAAAGCTAATACTAACATTACACATCTGAGAACTCTGGCATCCACACACAGCACTGGACTCATAAGAGACTTGCTAACTAGAGCCAGGCTCATTTGTGGGACATGATTAAAGCCTCAAGAGAGATTGTTGAGAGACAGATCTAGCTCCACAAAAATATCTTTAAATAGCAAATATGGATGAAATGTGCAGAGAATTGCTCAAAGCAGTGTTCAGAGAAAGTATGTATGATTAAATTAAGAAAGTCCAGACCACAAGACGTAACAGATTTAGAAAAAAAAAAAAGAACACTTACCAGTTTCCATACATAGTATACACCATCGGGGAAACTACAGGAAAGTAAAAATGATGTGCACCTAGTTCACAGGCAGCTTTATAAATTATATGGAGAATATAATCAAATCCTACTTTGAAGGTGGGAAATGAAAACAAGCATCAATATACAGGGTATCAGGACCCAGAGACTTCTAACTAAGAAACGGGATATCAGGAATAATGCTGAAAACTTACGAAGATGAAAACATTTTTAGTAAAGCTGAATCTCCTTAAAATGCTGTGCTGTAGAAGTGAGCTGTCAGTCATGCAATGTCCTATTTGCAACTATTACATCAGTAGCTAATTTAACTCCAGCTGGATGGTGAAGCTAGTTGCAATGCAAACCAGACACGGTTACAAAGAGCAAAGCTCGCCTGGAGTAATCTGACCAGGTTCTAGGGATGTACAACAAATCTATTCTGAGGCCAGTGAGTGAAAACCTATTGTTGATAAGAAACCTCAAAAACCCAAAATACTAAGATTAAGACATCTTATTAGGCAAAGCAGAGGTAAACTACAGCAGCAGATGTTCAGCAAAAATGCGGACTTCATTTCAGCACAGTGCCAAGACAGAATGGGAAGAGTAGTCACAGTTCAGTTCAACCTTCTCACACAGTATGAAGGGTGCATTTCAAAGAGCTGAACACAGCGAGGATGAATCAGAACTAAAAAATGCTATAAATTTATTGGAAAGAGGAGGTAAAACAGTCTTTATCATCCCTTTCACTGTTAGTCTTAGGTCCTACTTTTCTCTGATGGTATGTGTTTATAGTGAGGAATTTCACATCTTCTTTCCTCATGAGACACAAGGAGCTAAAGAGTGTATTGTTCTCTTGAGTTGTAAACTTATGGGAGGAACAAAGGCAGCCCCTTGGCAAGACCCGGCTGGGAAGCAATGAATTCAGGTTCGCTGCTTTGTCCTGGTTTCAGCTGAGATTGAGTTAATTGTCTTCCTAGTAGCTGGTACAGTGCTGTGTTTTGAGTTCAGTATGAGAAGAATGTTGATAACACTGATGTTTTCAGTTG
>JAVJGG010000040.1:804035-816209 GCA_035590195.1 Aviceda cuculoides
GCAGGCTCCTGGCAGGACCTGCGGATCTGTGGAGAGAGGAGCCCACAGAGCAGGTTTTCTGGCAGGACTTGTGACCCTGTGGGGGACCCACGCTGGAGCAGCGTGCTCCTGAAGGACTGCACGCCGTGGAAAGGACCCACACTGGAGCACTTTGTGAAGAACTGTAGCCCATGGGAAGGGCCCACATTGGAGAAGTTCGTGGAGGACTGTCTCCCGTGGGTGGGACCCCAGGCTGGAGTAGGGGAAGAGTGTGAGGAGTCCTGCCCCTGAGGAGGATGAAGCAGCAGAAATAACATGAACTGACCATAAACCTTGTTCCCCGTCCCCCTGTGCCACTGAAGGGGGTAGGTAGAGAATCCGGGAGTGAAGTTGAAGTTGTGCCTGGGAAGAAGGGAGGGGTAGAGGGAAGGCGTTCTGAGATTTGATTTTATTTCTCATTACCCTACTCTGGTTGATGGGCAATGAATTGAGTTAATTTTCCCCAAGCTGAGTCTGTTTTGCCTGTGACAGTAATTGGTGAGTGATCTCTCCTGTTCTTATCTTAACCCACAAGACCTTTGTTATATTTTCTCCCCCTGTGCAGCTGAGAAGGGGGGAGTGATAGGATGGATTTAGTGTGCACCTGGTGTCCTGCCAGGATCAACCCACTACATAGAGATAACAGACTTGAATTAGACCTAGCTAAAGATAACAATAATGAAAAAAAAATTAAAAAAAAAAAAAAAATTGCATCTCCTTAATCTTATTTGCTTCTTAAGAATTCTCAGCACAGCTCAGCAGAAATGTTTTTAAGAAACAATTTAATGCCTCTGCAAAACTTATCATGGTAAGTGGACACAGGAAAGAAACAGTAATTGGGTGCCACTCTGTATTTCATGATAAAGAATTCTTTAATAAGATAAACATAAACACCATTTTTATATTAATCCATAAATACTGCTTTATACTTTTACTTTGTCTGAGACTTGTATTTTTTTACTTTTAAATATTATTTTTATTGATTTTAATAATACATACAACGTTATTTATTCCAGCTGAAGCACAATAACTGTCCTCCCCTCCCCACAGCCACTTCTTTGAAGTTAGTACATACAAGTCAGTGAAGGAATTTATATGCCATTTGGCAAATGTGCAGTAGAACAGCAATGTTTAGTATTCGGAAAATATGATGTGGGTATCCTAGACTTGTACTATTTTAACAATGCCTCTAATTGCATTTTTTGGGAGTATAGCCACCAATACTTTAAATGTTCATGATTCATTTTAAATTATGAACTGAACAATTACTAAACCAAATTAAACTATACCATAATTCAGATGGCTTCTAAGAAGAGACATCAATGGAAATGTGATACATTTTTAAGAAAAGAAATAGCACATTAATTTGGCTTTGCAATCATCTTGCTCAACATTCACAAACACTTGTATTTCCTGATATTCTCTTCTGCAGAGAAAAACCGTACTCCACACTGTAGCAGAACGACTCGCTGCTGTGAGCTTTCAGGAAAGCTCCTGAAGGAATGCAGAAGGTGGCAGCTGCTCTCAGGGTCAATTGGCCTCCCACCCTGACATTGCTGGCAACCAGTTACTATCAGCTCTACTCTCAGGGGACACTTGGGTGTCCTAAGCTACTTGTGTAATGTAAATGACTCTGTTTTTTACACTTGAATGAATCAAGTTTGCATAAGAAGTCCTTAATGCTTACCAAAATATCCAGACAAGACAACCTTTAATTTTCCATTTGTGGGGTCTTGGTCATCCTCCCTGGGATTTACCAAATCACCAACAATATGACTGCCAGTTCCCATTATACTTGGGACTTGGCTACCAACAGTGGTTTTCACAGATCATTACAACACATCTTTTTTTATTCAAACAAACTTTATGTCCTGAAACTGTCATTCTGAAACAATGCCTTCCACTGAGACAAAAACCCTGCAGCAATCTTACATTTATTAATAAGTTAGCTTACTTAGTGTTTATTTAGAAGTGGAGATTTACTTTATCATTGAAATTCATGAATTAATAATTATATTAAGCTAAATATCTTAAAGATAGAAAGCTGTTTGTCTCAGCTGATTGGAAAGGAGATATGTGGTGGGTTGACCCTGGCTGGGTGCCAGATGCCCACCAAAGCTGCTCTATCACTCCCTCTCCTCAACTCGACAAGGGAGATAAAATATAACAAAAGGCTCATGGGTCGAGATAAGGACAGTTTAATAAAGCAAAAGCAAAAGTTGTGTGTGAAACCAAAGGAAATCAAAAGATTTTATTCTCTACTTCCCATCAGCAGGCGATGTCTGGCCACTTCCTGGGAAGCAGGGCTTCAGTACGCATAGCGGTTGCTCTGGAAGACAAACATAAATAACAAATGCACCCACTTCCATCTCCCTTTACTTTGCTTTTATAGCTAAGCTGACATCATATGGTATGGAATATCTGTTTGGTTAGTTTAGGTCAGCTGTCCTGGCTATGTCCCCCCCCCAAGATCTTGCCCAGCCCCAGCCTGCTAGTGAGGGTGGGGGAAATGTTGGAGAGACAGCCTTGATGCTGTGCCAGCCCTGCTCAGCAGTAGCCACAACACTGGTGTGTTATCAACAGCTTTCTAGCTACCAATACACAAGAGCACATCACTACGAGGGCTGCTATGGAGAGATTGAACTTGATCTCAGCCAGACCCAATATAAGATACTAAGCCAATTGTCACTGAGTAAATCAGTCATTAAATAACAATTACTTCAAACTCTACTAATTTGATTGAAAGTGAGAAGGAACAAAAGGTGTAGATTCAGTTTTCTTAAATATACACTTTGCAATTACAACTTCAAGTGTTCAAAAATTTTCTAATCCCAAAAGGCTGGCTAAAAATTAATGTCCTTAGGGTTTCCTTCACTTAACTGTCTAAGTTTTTGACCTTGTTTTTCTTTTACATAGATGGAGATGGTTTGGTTGAGGGTTTTTTTTAATTAAAACTGATCTTTCCCAAATAATCACCTGATTCTAGGAACCTACACTTCAAGAAAAAAGAAAAACAATAAATACATTGGGTCTTCTGCTACCTTAAATGTGTTGGTAGAATAGCAATAATTTTTTTCATCTTTCACCTGACCTCAATGTGCCCTGAAACAGGATGTAAATGATGGGTAATTTAATCATGGCTTTCTTTACCAGCTGGTGCAGACAAGCATATTCAGAATACATGAAGCAAGGAGAGTAATTTGTTGTAGTTGCCACTCATTCTTGTTATCTCCTACAGTTATTTCAGATTTCTAATTGCATTATGAAGCACAAAGCAGATCAGTAGAAATGTCAAAACAAAGTAGCAAAAGACACACATTTCACATCAACCGTACTTTTTCATGGAACACTGACACTTGTGTCAACAAGCACCAGAGATGAGGCCCAAGATGCTCATTGCACTAATTCAGAAGTAGCAGAAAAATAAACAGATTCTTATAGCAATTGTCACATGAATTTGTCCCACTATCATTCACAGGTTCAAATGTATTGGCAAATACTTCTCATCTTTACTGCACCTTGCAATAATATTTCCGTGGTAACTTCTTCCTATATAAAGGCTTTTAATAATTCCCATATGTCTTGTGTCATCTCTGATTAAGTTAATTTCACATCACAAATACAGTATTTAATTTATTAATATTTGTTGCAGAGTGAATTTTTATCTAACCAAAAAAAAAGATATTTTGTCTTAGATGAAGCCATAGTGAAAGATTAATTGAGTTTGAAATAATAATTATGGTAATAAATCTGGTATATGCTTTCTCTTTGACACTTCAACATATTTATCAGTAGACTGAGGAGAACATTGCCAAATTCTAAACATAAAGTTATCAGCCATGCTCACCTAAGAATTCTTTTCATATTTGGCTATTAGTCATATCCTTGAGGTTCATGAATTCATGAAACAAGAGTGACTCTAAAGATATGATGTTTCCCATTGTTGTTTATCGTATTGCTACCTTTAAAGCAGATTGTAAGTGGTCTATTTAGGAATTTACTTCAACACTTGGGTAAGTCATTAGATGAAAACCCACCTACTTGTACTTTCTTCCTCAAGAAACTTTCTGCCTTAACCCTGGATAACTTTCCAAGTTTGTTGAAAGGATACTTATTTTGAAGATGCAGATGGACAGGGGGGAAGTTTGCTGCTAAATCTTTAGTTCAGTCTTTCTTGCTTAATAGTGCTGATTTTTCTCAGCTCAAAGACCTATTTCATTTTTAGAGAATTATTTGAATGTTCTAATAAAATATATATTTAAAGACTAAAAGACTCTGGTGACTGTAGCTTGAAGTGACAGGGACTCTCTTCTCAAGGCTCCTACCTTCTGGCATGGTTATTTTTTCAAGGGTAAATTAGAATAAGAAACTATAATCAAAATTCATCTATATAAGACATGGAGCAGTTTTATGAATACTGATGCACTTAGAATAGACCTATATTTTTAGAAAACTTCAGTTTATAAAAATATTGATATTTTTTTTGTTTAATAAAATTTTTTTTTTTTTTTTTTTTTTTAACTCTACAGGGTATAGTGCATTATAATTACCACAGGTCATCTATCTTTCCTCTGGAAAATTCTTCTTTGGACTGCAGGAGAAAACACTATGGCTGCTGTTGTGTACATTTTTGCCCTTGGCTGAAATTATTGTAATAATGTAGCTGGAAAATAGGACTGGAAGAGACCAAAAGAAACCCAGAATTTATACATACAAAATATTCACTTAGAAAAAGTCTTTAGGCTATGAGTTTACAAAAGAAAACAAAATAAGCCCCTCGTTTTAGGACATTCGGTACTGGGTAAGAAGTGGTCTTTCCATGTGACAGAATATTAACTGGTATAAACTGGCTTTATTGATTGCATTTCAAGTATTTTAAAGGACATTTTTCTCTTACAGCCTGTATGGGATTAGGTACTGAGTGGCCTCTCCCAGCTGCTAGAAAACTGGCATAAAATCAGAAATCTAGCATAAACTCTGTTCAATGCACTCTTAGTAATTTGCTAGAAATGCCCTGATGATCTGGACCAAATTTGTATCGCGTAAGCTATGTCTATATTAGTAGATAAAACGCTCCAGGGCTTGTTTTTTGTCACTCCTAGAAAGTGTATGGTCACAGATAGCAACCTCCTGGACTCACGTGCCTCATCTGTACTTTCCATGAGAGCAGTTGCTGGTGTCCAGAAACTAGTTAGCATGAGCTAAAACCATGCAAAAGAGTATGCCAACAAACAGCAAGGCATATGTACCAATGTCTGAACCTGTGATTTGGCCCTTTGTTTGGATTAGTAAAGTAGAGAGAGCCTAGGATTATCCAGTAACACTGAGATCTGCACATCATGATTGCAAAAACACAGTCTCGGGTCGAAGATGAAAATTCTGGTCTGAGACCATGTCCAGACCATATTTGGTACACATTTGGGACATAAAAGTCTCATGTCCCTCCTTCAGTCAATTTGTGGTACTTCTTGAGTGACTTCACCACCAGTACTTGTTGGCTGGAGATTAATACTTCTTTTCCTCGCAAGAATTCCCTACAGGCAGTTGTTTTAATTCACACTGTTGGAGTGAAAATCTGAAGTCGAGTTAATTATGAACACTCTAAGAACTGTATCTAAATTTCAGCTACAACATTAATGTGTAATAGAATACTAACAACGATTGTCAATTTTTAATATGCAATACTTTACATTTTAAGATATCAAGAATTTGCAATGGAACCTGAAACAATGAGAAACTACTCTGATTTTGGATTTCATTCCAAAATTGAAATTAAACTCATTATCTGAATGTTTAATACATTGGACAATTAATTTACAGAACATTTTCAGAGTTTTGGCTGCATTTTTGTTGTTGGGTTGTTTTGTTTGGTTTTTGTTTTTTTTTTTAATTTGAGGAGAGAGGAGATACAGCTTGTTAGATTCTATACTTTGAAAATAGAACATGAAAGTAAAAGGGAGGCTGCATGCACATTTTAGCAAACAATAATGCTAAGCTAAAGTAGGTGGATTCATGTTAATTTTACTTAGCTCTAATCATTAGAACAATTATTACTATGGATGTTGAAAGTTTGCTAATATATTACTATAAGCTTAAAGACGTGTTAAATTTTTTACAAATGTTATTCATTATTTTTCTGCTTCGAAGCAACATAATATGGAACAACAACAACAACAAATCAATCATATTACAAACAAAATGAGAGTATTTCACCTTGGTGCATTTCACCAAATAAGAATTGGCTAGTGAGGCATTTAAAAACAAATAAAGAGACAATCAAGTTATATCTCTGTGATGTAATTATTATTCTTAGAGAGATTTCTAAAGCTACAGATGTTTACCACAAATTATTCCCCTTAATGAATGAGTATTTAACATACTTTGATGAGCTCTACATATGATGAAGAGTGATAAAACTAACAGAAGAAACATGGATTCTATAAAATTCAATTTTATTCCTTCAAGGTGATGCAAAATTGAGGCTGGATGCCCACTCGTTCCTGTTTAAAACTTCCAGTTTTTATCTATTTCAATCAGCTGTTATTATTATTTATTTAATTTAATAATATACAAAGACAAGCTCTCTGGCCTCAGAATTTTCAAAGAGAATGACATACAAAGGATGAAGGAGAAAGATATGAAAGGATATCAGGTTACAATTATACATTTTATGAAAGAAATATACCAGTCTTAGGGAGCTTGTTCTTACAAATAAAGTACAGCCATCTATCTATACCCGCTTCTCAAAACATCTTTGCTTGCCTAATTTTTACAGACCCACAATTTGTATATTTAACCCTGTAGCACCTATAAATGCCCCAACGTTGCTGCCTTTCCTCCTGACTCTATTTCTTTTGAGCATGTATTGGTTGTAAATTCCCCTGCCTACTAGGGGATTGGAAGGGAAAGAGGCACAGATGACAGCCAATATTTCTTTAGAACACCTTTTATTCATTAAGCCATTATTAATAATAGGATCAATCTTTTACTCTTAACAGCAGATAACACAGCGCGCTTATGTACTCACATAGTTCACTTGCACCCTCACATGCTCATTCCCGGCTACCAGACTGAGGAAGCAGCAGGGAGGGCAGCCCCATGGGGTGATCCCCCGTGGGGAGCTCCCCCAAAGCAGTGAAGCTGGCTGTGATGTGCCAGGAGCTTCTAGGGAGGTGTTAGGAGAGGCCTCAGGGGCACATAATCAGTCCTGTAGTCTTCATCTGCATACAGCAGGCACTGGCCGTATAGTACAGAGCCACTGCGGGTGCCCACCTGTGCTTGTGACCTCATACAGATGCATCAGGTTCTTCATGTCCTGACTTTATCAGTTCTTGTGGGTTCAGCACAAGAAATCATCTCTAGAATTTTATCACTCATCAGGAAGCTCTGTCACAGTACCTTCCCAGCACACACTTTACCACTCTTTGGCCTGTTGTTTTCTGGTAGCTATTTCTCCATCCAAACCTATGGAACCCACTCACATCAGCTGGCACAGATGGGGCGCTTACGACATATCCACTTTGTAAAAAAACATTATTAGATTATCATTAGAGAAATATTTTCTTCTGTTGAGTAACTCTTTTTAAATTTTTGTCTTCCCCTTTTTTCTCTCTCCCTGCAAGCTACACATTGCAAAATATGAAATATTTACCAAATATTACTTAGATGTCTTTTCTATCAAATTCTTTGACTTTACAAAATAGATTGTTTACAACTGTGCTGCCCTTCTGCCTAATGGGCACCCTGGGGGAATGTTGTTGGCTTTGAGACTCAGCTACATATTTTCAATAAACAACTCCTGAAGCCAGCAAATGCTGAGAGCCATGAACATTAATCAGTGCTCTATCTGAATGGAATACTTGCTTCTTCTCTCTTCAGGGGATGGAGAAAAAAAAGGACAGACATCATGATGCACTAACCACAGTCACACATAATCGAATAAGCCCCCCCCCAAATATTTTAACATTCCCTTTTATTACAAGTTTCGCGGTTAGTTTGAGATCGTGATAGCAAAGCTGTCTGCCTTATCAACAGATTTTGCCAACTAGGAAAGGAGACAAAACTGCCCCAGGACAAGTAGCATCTTCCAACTATTAAAAGGGTTTAAACTGCTGGTAGATTACATTTGGAGTTATCGCATTTGCCTTGTCCTTTTGTCCTTGAGTCACATGGCTAAAAGGATGTCTATCTGCCTCAGAGGAAAAGCTGCCTGCTCATGTATTCCCTGAATGGCATTGCATCTGGCAGGCTGATTTACATGTAGCCGTTGACACCTGCCTTAGAGGAAATCCCTACTCTTTTTTTTTAAACACAGGTCGAAGGTCCAGTTTGGCAACTGAGGGGCTTGTGGTACCGGTGAAGGAAGAGGGGAGTTAAAAGGGAAAGATTAACTTGAGACAATCCACAACTGTTTTTAAAGCCAAATCAGCCATTCATTGCTGGAAGGGCCCCTCAAACTCACACACCAATTTACAAAAGATAATTAAAATACAATGATACAGGGTATGCAATGGAGTCTTATGCCAGTTTCACACCAGAAAGCTGTGAATTCTAAATGACCATAGTCCAGCTGGATATATCTAAAGCCCAATCCTCTATAATAAAATAACAACACTGTCTGATGGATCTTGGCAGTTTTAGTCATTAGGAATTTACAAGCCTAAGTACAGCACTGAATTTCAACTTTGCATGAACTCAGACTTTAACTGAGACTGTGTTGTATGTAATTCAAGTTTCTTCTCTTACTTTTGCTACTGTGAATGTTAGGTAAATTTGTTACACTCATTGTGGCCTTGCCTCCCACTCATTTGAGAAATCTCTGTACCCTAACAGCATGGCATGAAGAACTTTCTCTGGTCCCAACTATTCTATGGGTCACAAGTTCTGCTGAAGTGTTCTGAAGAGGGTGACCTAGGATTAAATTATGTGCCCACTACATAGAATTTCACATCTAGAGAAATTCCTCACAGTAGTTGAGGAGGAAAAAATTTTAGTCCCTTTCTCCAAATTAGAATAGTTCTAGTGCAGAGGACTGAATGGAAGGATACTGCTACACTGGCTTCCCATGCCATGAAGAGACGCTGGAATAAAACTAAGAGATAACAATTAAATGTTATGAACCCAGTAGGTTTTTAAAGGACTGAACAGCAATTCCAGGGAGCAAGTATAATGAAGAGCATGATATCGGAAGCTCATGAAAGTAAATTTTTTAGCACTTTCAGTTACTTCTACGTATTGTTCAAAGATCTAACGAGCTAGCACTTCCCTGGTGCACAAGTGAGGCCCACTGTTAAAACCAGCATGCCATGTAGAGTGTTTCACCTTTAGAAGGCAGTTCCAGGTCAGTAACTATGAAACATTTGGAAATGGAGATTCTAAGATCAGGCTTCATTTTAAAGCAATAAAAGAGCAGAGGAGATGAAGTAGAACAATAGATCTTAATAATGAAAAGACCAGAATGATTATTTTGGCTGACCTCATTCATAAAGTAAGGCATAAAGCTATCTAACTCATCCATAGGGTTGTAGTTGCTAGATAATTGCTCTAAGCATACTGTGCTTTATTTAAGTCTGATTGTCTTGCAATTTCCATTTGTAAGCCAAATCCAAGTCACTGCTTTTTGAAGACAACTTTGTAAAAAAAAAAAAAAAAAAAAGGAGTAAATTCAGGAAAGAAGTTGGACATTTTGTGGTGCTTGGTCTACCGGGAAATGCTGAAAGTCTTAAAAGAGCTGGCTATCTTGAGGTCTCTAGTTCATTTTGTTGTTGTGTGGATTGGCAGTTTTTGATAAGGGTAAAAATATAGTGAGTGAATAACAAAAACTCCCAGGATATACCCTTCACTTCTTATTGCATTTAATATTTGAAAGATATCTTCAGAAGATCTGCAGATATATTTTACTCATGGTTTGCTCCTTCTTTTAGCTGCCAAAAAATCAGAAAAGGTTGCTCCTTTCAATTTTCTCTTTTGGACGTCTTTTGCTGACTGGTTTTTTCCTTACATACTGCAGTGCCTACAAAGCATAAACTCTAATGCTTTACAGCAGTAAACAGGTACAGATGCTTGAATCCTTGACAGTTCTGTGCATGTTCACAAAATCTGATACTGAGTTCTTTGATAACCTGATGTTCACTATTTCAGAAGAAACATTCTGTTTCTAGCCCCCCTTTTCATCACTTTGTCCTTCCTTCCATGATTTCCACACACCCTTCAAAGATCTAATATCCAGTACTTCAGTGGTATGAGTTCTCCTTCTGAAAGATTTTGAACTAATTATAAACACAGCAGTCTCAGTCTATTAAAGGACTTGTTCCCTTTTGATATTTTGTTGTAGCTTTTGCTATTAATAGTATTGTCTCCTTCCTGGCAGCCTGCCAAATGGACAAGAATAATACAAACCTCATAATGACAGAAGTCTCAAAATTGATGAATAAAGGAAAGAAAATCTTTGGATGATTTTCTTTCTGGCCAAGAAATATTTTCATACAGCATGATAAGCTTTTTGCAATGTCTGTCACTAAGGCATTACAAACTGATACTTATGTACAGAGTATTTTGGTATTTTCTTTTTCTTACAGCTTCAGAGAAACATTCATTAGTTGTAATTGATCACTATAAATTTGTTTTCTTGAAGGAGAGGGGATTGTTTATATTTATAAAAATAAATAAATTTAAATAGTGATTTTGTCCTAGGGGATGCCTGCGAAAATCACATGTTAATAAAGAGATATGTAGTGTACATTATAGGTAAAGTCCTTAGATGGCATCGGTATTTAAAGGGTGCTTCTAGATATCTTCTCTCAGAAGAACTTTTTCAATTTATGTCGTTGTATACATCAAGGGATAAGTAATTGATCTTTAAAATCTGCTTTGATAAGCCAGCATTAAGCAGGGCGGTTGGACTAGATGATCTCCAGAGGTACCTTCCAACCTCAACTATTCCACGATTCTGTAAAAACATGGGATTGTATGTCTGAATTTTGGGTTTGCTCAAAAATAAGCACAGACGCAAGATCCCAGCAACCTCTTTAGTCACTTCACTCAAATAAAGGCACAATTTAATGGAACTTCTTTTAAGATCAGTGGGAATGTTTAACTTAATTCAACAGAAGTGGGTCAGGTTTTGAATAGCAGCTAAGTTGCTTTTTCTGGAAAATGTCTACAAACTTTAACCCTTAAACTTTAATAAAATTTCTACATAATCATACTGAGAAAAAAAGGAACTAAGAAGGTTTAAAACTCTCTAGTGACACTGGATTTTCAGGAAGAATGCTTAGTTTTCTTTGAAAACTTCCTGTGCAAGAAACTAAACTATTCTTCTGCTTAGTTTTTATGTTTCTATCATGGTATCGCTTTAGATGACACAAATTCAGACTGTCCTTGATTTTATTTGTCTTATTACATTACAATATTCTACATTACAATACATTACATTACATAATATAATATAACATAATAATGAAATATAATATAAAATTTTGTCTAGAATCTTACAGGTTAAAGCTGTAAGGTGGAAGTCAATGATCAGCACAAATTCCTGGCCATGGTAAAGTCCATGGGACAGACCGATGTCCCTGGCATAAAGAATTCTAATTTTACATCATTAATATTTATTGTCATAGTGTCCAAAACAATGAGCTGGGTGAGGCTTTTCCTGACTTCAGTGGCACAGCAGCTGCTTTGGGATTCATGAAACAATGCAAAACAGGAAATGTGCATGGCAGGTTTCTGACGTGCGCCATCGTTGGGCCAGAGTTCAGCAGCCTGTTCAGCTGCCTGAGTAGTATAACAGATTCCCTTTTGCCTTCCTGTTCATTCTGTTTTCCTGAGGTACTAGATCTTCCTCATTACTGTTCCTTTTCTTCTTTGTCTTTTTTCTTTTTTCTTTTCTTTTCTTTTTCTTTTTCTTTTTCTTTTACTTTTTCTTTTTCTTTTTTCTTTTTCTTTTTCTTCTTTTTCTTTTTCTTTTTCTTTCTCTTTTTTCTTTTTCTTTTTCTTTTTCTTTTTCTTTTACTTTTTCTTTTTCTTTTTTCTTTTTCTTTTTCTTCTTTTTCTTTTTCTTTTTCTTTCTCTTTTTTCTTTTTCTTTTTCTTTTTCTTTTTCTTTTACTTTTTCTTTTTCTTTTTTCTTTTTCTTTTTCTTCTTTTTCTTTTTCTT
>JAVJGG010000040.1:830102-857977 GCA_035590195.1 Aviceda cuculoides
CCCATCCCACTGGGTGGGGGGGAGTGAGTGAGCGGCTGCGTGGTGCTTAGTTGCTGGCTGGGGTTAAACCACGACAATGCTTTACATTTATGATTACCCCAAATTTTCCCCATTACAGACAGAGAGTACATTGCATGCTTCACATACCACTGACAGAATCGTAACTAGGAAAGCATAATAGCAACACTCACAAATCATGAGAGAGAACTACAGACTAAAGGTTAGATGCTGCTTGTAGGATATTACTGTGCAGAGACAGTAGGGTTGATTAGCTGTTTCCTTGCTTCTTTTCTTGCCTAGAAATATATGTTTAGTATTCATGGGAGAAGATTAAGATGTGGGGCAAAAATGCATGGGATGCAAAAGAATCTGTTCAGCTCTGATTCTGTCCTGCTCATCAAAGCAAAAAGGGCTCCCAGGAAAAAAAAAAGGAGAAAATTTATGCATAAATTAGGTATCCATTGGCAAATAGAGAGCAATAAGAAAACAAAATGGTGACTCTTGGAACATAAATTAACTCCCTTTTGGCATTCCTAGGGTAGTGGATTTATCCAGGGGGACAGCTTTGTTCAAAACAGGGTAAAATTAGTTAACAATCCCACCGCTGGAAGGGATGGGTTTGATCCTCTCTTCTTTTGTGTCCTCCTTAAGAAAAAAAAAAAAAAAGCATTTCTCTACACCATGCAAATCTTCCCTTATGAAACAATTCTGTGACAGACAAATGAAACCTTGCATCAAAATGAAAGAATCTGTGTACCAGAACAAAACTGTATCTACAGCACTAAATGTTTACCAGACTCCCACCTAGTTGTATGAGCTGTTAAAATTAAAGATGAAGTAAACAGAGGCATCTGGTGTCTTTCCCTAAATTGACAACACTCAGACCATCCCACTTTAAGGTATTCAGTCATTAAATTGTACAGTGACAGTATACAGAGAGTATTCCTAGAAAAAGAACCGATAGCTGTCTCTGCGGTAATATTAATTGAATCCCTTCTCCCATAAAGATCCCCATTGAAAGTGGGGAGGGAGGATATGAAATGGGCGGAAATACTTCGGATTTCCCTGGAGACATTTTCTTCAATAAGTTTTTAGTAGGCAATGCTTTATTGCATTATTGGAAGTATTGAATTCTGAAATGTGTTCTATTTTCCATCTCTTAACAATCATAACTTCCAAATAATGAGTGTGCAGACTTACTCTTCTGGTCTTTATTCCCTCACTAAGTCAGCGATCCCTGAAGCTATTAACAGTTTAATGTCTTTCAAGATGCAGATCTCACTTTTGAAAGCAACAGTATCTTTGAGACTTCATGGAGAAAAATTCCAGATTTATAAGATGCTTAAATAACAGTTAATAATAAGACATCTTCAGGTTCATTACAGTCTTGCAACAACACTCTTTGACCTCCTTCAGCCTGCTGACTGTCAGTCTTTCTTATGCCCTGGGAAGTCTCCCGTGATCACTCACTTCTCAATGAAAAGGCTTTCTGAAAATACCATCAAGCAATTAGGAAAAACAAATGCATCTGACTGGCCAAATCCTGCCAGGATTGTGAGGGTGGTGGTAGGAAATTAAGCAACGGGTGCTCCTGCCAGACAGGACATGCTGTGAACATGTGGCTACTTTGGATTGCTAACAATGGGGAGAAACAAATGCAAAAGTGTGAGCTTTTATAGCAATTCATACATTATATATTTATTTTACTGGAAAATGAAACCTTATAAAGAGGGGAAAAAAAGAAAATAGTAGAACTAGCTGGCATGGAACTACAACAGTATTAGAGGAGAAGGAAAATAAATAAGAGTCTGAAATCTTTCAGTTACAAATGAAAGGAGGAAAAATACTGAAATTTGCCAACTGAACCTGCTGGTAATAATTAGATTGAGGTTGCTGAGAAAATGAAACACTATTTTTTTACTTCAAATTTTAATTCATAAAACAGGTACTAATCTTGTTCATTAGACCTGCCGGCTGGAGCCACGTGCCTGGTTGTTGGTTGGGAGTGCTGTGCTGTCTACACTATGTCTGGGGACTTTTAAAAGTGTCTTCTGGTTTGTGTTCTTGACAGAGGTGGAACTTGATCTCAAATCACGGGCCAGGGCCTCTAACTTTGAAAAACTGTGTGTATGGTTCTTGCCCCAAGTATTGTAATTAGGTCCACTCCTTAGGATAGGTTTTGGTTTTTTGTTTATTTGTTTAGGTTTTAGTTGTTTTTTAATTGTGTGACAGCTTCAAAACCCACATATTAGAAGAACAGCACAAAGTCCCACAGAGTAGAACTCTGCCAGAGCAGTGGCGCAAATCATCCATGGGTTTTATTTATAGGTTTTATTTGTATCTGCTGATACAAATCAGGAGAGTTGAGGAGTTCAGACTACTCATCTGGCAGATTAAAACCCACTGAGATACATTTAGTCCCTCTTTCAGATGGAGCCCTGTTTCTAGTTGCCAAATTTGCTACTACATACTAGTAGTAAGGCAGTGGAGGGTAGGAACTACTGATCAGATTCCCTTTATAGTGTATTGTCTATGCTGTGGCAGTTTATGGCCACAGAAATAGAATCGAGGTTCATGCTTGGAGAGGCCAGTAGTTTACATTTCAACAGTATAAAGAGTGAGACAATCAGGTAATCTCAAAGTAACAGAGTTTTGTATTGGGACATTTCTTTTGGTGTAGGAATATATTGCCAACAAAAGTCTTACAATTCTAATCACTCATGCTGTCTGGAAGACTGATTTTTCATTTAAGTCAAGATTATGTATTTGAACTTTAGTTTTGCTGAACATGTTTTCTAGAGTCATTAAAAAGACATTTGGACATGTTAAAATGCTTTAGACTAAGAACTTCCAGAAAACAACTACTTGCCCTAAAATGAGTTTAATTTAAAAGGCAGTGACATTCACACAGGAAAAATAGAGTGCAAACTATCCTATTATCCCTTAAAATGAGTGGAAGGGACACTCCCTGGTGCAAACTCCTTAACCTTTTACGTATTTTCCAAGTTTGAGGAAGATATATAGATAGATATATATAAAAACATATAAGTTGCCCAGAGATGTGGTAGATGCCCCATCCCTGGGAACATTCAAAGTCAGGTTGGATGGGGCTCTGAGCAACATGATCTAGTTGAAGATGTTCCTGAGCATTGCAGGGGGGTTGGACTAGATGACCTTTAAACGTCCCTTCCAACTCAAACTATTCTATGATTCTATATATGAGAAGTCAGCTTCTACTGTAGACTTTTGTCTCCTGTTCTGTTTTAAGGTACAAAATCTTTACTTCTGATTTGACTGATATTTACTGAAGAGTCATTAGTAGTCATTAGGACTGGGATTAGTCTTTCCTAAATTTAGCCATGTAAAGGTATAAGCTATTTACCAAGACTCTATTTATAGTCACTGAGTAAAGGTAGACACCTCCAGACTCTGACTTTTCTTTCTTAATGTCCTGACTAACCTAGGAGAAATTAATCACCTTCACCAGGAGCCTATCTCTCTTCTTCAGTATGTAGACACCCAGAGCAGGTAGCTTAGGTCAGATGCTTAATGTATAGATGGTTACAGAAAAGCAAGAAGATTTGTATCGGAGAGTCCAAAGGATGTTCCCTGGATATCTATATTGGGTCTTTTACATATTAGAGGTTTGTAATTTGCAAAGGCTGCACTAAATCCAAATCAATACCATGATGTCTAAATAAAGATGTAGATAGTTAACATTATACAGTCAATGTGGAAAATGGCTGCAGATTAGTGCCATCATGGGCTGGTTTCAAACTAATGATTAAAAATCAAGTGGGGGAATTACAGTTTAGATGTTCCAAATCAATCTGGCCATGCCAAGATTTTGACATTTATTATTGCAAAAATCCTGCAGGAGTTAAGACTTGAGATATTTTCTAATATTTCTCATTGAGGAGTAAGAAATCCAATGCATTCAGTGACCTTGCTTTACACATCATAAATTAGCAAATACTTAGACGCTCAATGTGCTGGGAATTTTGCCTCCATAGAACAAAGAACAGTTGTTGAGGACTTGTTTGCTAATAAAATCAATAAAATCCATCATCATTAATCACTTTGTACTTTTGGCTTTCAGCTTTCCAGAAAGGACTTTTGGCTGTTTTACATTGATGACAGTTTCAGGTATTGATTGAATATACAATAGCTATGCATATGCATGTGTGTGTGTGTGTCTGCATCTCTCTATATATGAATCTCACCATTTATTTGCTCTACCATGAATCAATAAGATTCTTAAAGGTATACACCAAAATATCAGCTGCTAAACAGTTTACTCTGTGTTTAGAGTATGTGTAAATGTGATGATATTGTGATTAAAGCTCTAAGGCCAAGGAAACTGGAGCTGTCCAACATAAATTCATCCTTTAAGACACCTCTTTTATCAAAGGACAGAAAAAGGTAACTCCAGGGGATGAGTAATCCTTACTGTTTCTATAATGTCAGGGAAGAGAGGGACCATCTTCTGCAGGCATCTGTCTCTCTCCACTGACTGAAGGGGGAAGCTAGACAGCTACCTGAAATTAGATTAGCTGAGGTTGTACTGGATTCTTAACTACCACAGAAACTATTCCAACTCTAAATCTCTTTGTCTTGATTTTCTCTTTGAGCTGCCTTCTTCTAACTCCTCAGCCTATTTACTCAGAGTGGAAGCATGGACAGTCTCATCACATACATCTTTGTTCTTCTAACAGAGTTGGATCTAACTTTTGCAAGTGCCCCTGGCATTTCAGGAGAACAAACAACATTTGTAGGTGTGGATCAAAAACCCTTGACCCTGCAGTCACCAGCTGGTGACAGGGTAATTCTGCTGCTGGCTGTTTTTTAAATTCTGGGGCAATGGTTCACTGTTGGCTCAAAGGGATTAGTGAGACGTACAGAATGTCTAACACCTGGTGTTTTGCTTGGGAACCTGCCATGTAAGCATTCAAGCAGAAGCCAAACCTCATCCCGATTAGATCCTCTGAGGTGGCACTGTAGTGACGCCATAGGCAAAAAACAATACCTTTGCCAGCTACAGCTTGAACATGTGTACTGCTAGGTAAGACTTCCAATGCTAAAAACAAAGAGCTCTATTGCTGGACCCAAATAGACTCTTTGTGATAGTGGGTCTGTCAAACTGCAGCCAGTCTTTAGAAAACAATCTAGTCGTATGCAGACAGAGTAATCATTCTGGATAGGGTTTCAAACAGGTCTAAGGAAGTGAGTCACTCAGCCCCCTTGAAAAGTGAATGGAAGCTGGAGACCTGTTTCCTGAGACACCTCTGAAATCCTAGCTTATGTTACAGTATGGCTATTATCCAACCTTAACTTGGGACATTGAAAGGGTTTTCTTTCTCTTTTTTTCTTTCCTTTTTTATGCCAAATTTTAAGTATGAGGGCCTAAAGTGCATTTACACCGAAGCAACTTTCCACTGACTTAGCCATATAAAGAGGCCTTGTAGTAGGTATAAATATGATTTATACTCACTTTAAGCCTCCTTTCCACCACCTGAGTGGTGTGAAGCAACCTTTGTGGTGATCAGATTGAGGTCTACATTTTCCAGAAAGCAGCCAGGTTGTGTGGCTCAGACGTGCTGCTGCAGAAGCAGAAACTGTTCTGCTCTGGGCAACAGAGTTGCCTCACTACCCAAACAAACTGTTCAGTCTCACTGCATCTTTCCAACCTCCATTCTGTCTGAGAACATTATGTCACTATCCAGGAAGAACTTTTCAGTCTTTAAGAGAGCTCTTTTGATTTTGATGAATAGAAAGACAGAGACAGAAAAAGAGAGAGGGGACCGCAAGAGGTACTTGGGTAGTCTTTCTCAAGAAGTCATACAAATTGTACGAAAGTATAACTCAGCTAACAGTTCCTTAATTTTCTTAATACAGAGCTTAAAATTGGGAGTAGATGTCTTTAGGAAATATCCTTAATTTCCATATAGTAATTTTTTTTTAGGAATGCAGAGTGCTTTAGGAAGCATAAGAGATCCAAGCTGGACATGTTACCTCTTCTGAAAGAATACCATCTGGGTTAAGGGAGCAAAGTGAGGCTTTACTTTTGTTTTTAAAGGGAAATTACTTTATGTTATGACTCATCAGAACAAGTTAATTTTTCTATTATCATGTTTTACCTTTAAGCAATAATTTTATTTTAAAAACCATAACAATACATCTGGGTTGCATTCTGGAAATGAAGCTAATCTAAAAATATGACCTGAGGCATTTGAACAACAAAAAACCCCTTTCCCTTGTATTTGAAAGTAATGAACATCAGTGAACTGCTTTGGACTGCAGTAGTATTATAGAGTGCCTATAAGGGATTTCAATAACGTTATCTAATTAATTTTCCTGAATTTCCAAGACGTAGGTAGAGAGTTATTTATTTAACTTCTTTTACGATTGAATGACAATTAGAAACAGCTTGAACAACTTTCCCAAAATGTTGCAAAGCGTCATTTGCAGAGGCAGACTTAAAAAAATCTTTTCTCAGGTTCTAATATAATCACAAGTTCCTCTTGTTGCTCTTACAATTATGAAGGAATGTGTCCTTTCAGTTGACCTTCTTTCATGCATAAAAATAAGCTCTGCAACCTCCTCATGTCTCTGCATTGTGCAGCTCTTGAAAGTTCTGTGAGGATTGCTGTTTCTCCCCAAAGTTTTGAAAAGATCTCAGCCTGTCATGAGGGTGCTTGACCTTTGCCAGTAACCCAGGTACTCAATGCATCACCTCATTGCCTTCCCGACATGCATATAAACCAGTGTGACTTTATATTTCCTTTTCCAATTAGTCACAAACTAATTTAAGCTGTGTTTTGCAAGCACTTTTTTATTTTCCCAAATGACAAGTGTATTAGCTAAGACTGTCAGCCTAGCTGCCAGCTCCCCAAAGCACACTGTGACCTCATGCACGCAGCATGCAGGACTGACTATGAGCAGGGGGCTCCTAGGAAATAGATGTGAAGCCTGGGCCCTGTTTCAGCTGCCTTGGTAAGCAAGTTTTATGATAAACTTTATCTCATTAGGAGAGGGAAAGGGGAAATCTTGGTCAAAGTCCAACTCTAGAGCTTATGTTGAGACTGAACTTTTCTGCTCTCCAAGTCTGCCATATCAAATTAGGGAGAATAAAGCCGGCTGCTTGCCCGATTATTTATAACATCACAGGAAACTTGGAATGACTTATTAAGGATGGAAATAGTTCTCTTTCCTCAGAAATGGATCTTGCTTTGCCAAGATACACAGTGACTGACTGTGTGTAAGAGTGGTGCGCAAATACCCTCCACATCAAAGGTTGTTAAAATATACCTGGCCTCGTTTATCAGCACTTACATGGTATGCATGCACTCACACTGTGATAGCTAAAAAAAGCTCCAGGGAGCCCTGCTCAGTGTTTTGAGGGGCAAGAACAGATCTAGAAATGCAAAAACAAAAACAAAATTAAAACACAGATCAGCATGCTTGTTGTATCTTTGACAGTGTCAATGAGCCTTTAACATGGACCTTGACAAACACTTTAGTACAAGTTAGTACTCACTGACCACACAGAGTTTTCATTAAAAATAAAGCAGTTAAGTCTGTCCCCTTGAGCATTACAAGAAGATATCTTAGAAAAGCAGGCCAGCTTTGGGAGGGAGAAAGTATAGTCTGACGGCCATAGCAGGAAAGTTCATGTTGGATTTAATTTCTAACTCGCTCAGTAACCATAAGTTTATTTATCCCATCTCTCTGTTTCAGCACTCTTAACACAAGGCTAACAAAACTGACCTATATGTGCTGTGAACCAATCTTTGCCAAGGGTTTTGATTCAGAAAACTTGAATATCTCATTTCTGAAGGGGACTTAAAATGGGAAAATACCACATAGTATTTGAAAGGGAGCTGTGTAGGATGACTGGGGTGGACTAGAACCTGTGTTTTCATAGCTCAGTAATTCTGGCTGTGGTAATTACCTGACAGATAAATCACAGGGAAGATCTGAGAAAGAAGGATGGAAGAATCTAAATTTCATGGATGAAATTTAATTCATTCACACCTTTCAAAAAATTTCCCAATACTACAGCTATTTGCATTTCAAAAACAGTATTTCAAAGAGCACAGATTTGGACCTCTGCGTGACTGTGATTGTCCACATTAGACTGTAATAGCAGTTGCAAGATGATTGTAAGCCCATAGAGTTGTAAGGAAGATAGAGAAAGCAGACACTGACTTGACTATCAGGAAAATTATATTAACTAAGGATTTAATTTTCTCTTATAACATGTAACTGCTCTTTTCTGAACTGTGTGTACAAATAAAATTACTATTCTTGGTTTGTCTTGTCACTGCATCCCTTGCTTCATTTTGCAGGTAGCTTTGTGAAACAGAAATCTTCCTCAGAGATGTCAAGTTCACTGTAATCTTTGTGAATAAAGTGAACAAACCAAGCTATCTGTGCTGCTTTGAATTTCCTGTTCCTGCTGAATCTGGTAGAGGCAGGGAGGGCTCACAGAGTTTAGAGTAGAAGAGGACTGATCCTCTATTTTTACATTTCATCTGCTAACCAGAACTTTTTCTAGGTCTACCAATGTCCTTTAATTTCTGGCACTGACTGGGAGTTCTTTGGAATAACTGTCGGAATTTCAGTTTCTTCAGTTTTCAAGTTATTAGGTGCCCATTTGGCAACACTAAGACCTAACTTCTTTCATTTAGATATTCAGAAGAGAAAGGCACTGGACACAGACATTCATGGGGCAAGGTTCAATAGGTGTTAGCTTGAACTTTCAAAAATCTGGTGAAAGGCCCAAATCAGAAAAAAAAGTACTGGAAGACTGCTCACTGACTCAGTGCCTCAAAATTAGATGCAAGTCTGAGGAGTGGAATTCATGGCGCAGCGTGGGACATCTAAACTTTCCAGTACAGCCCTCAAACATGATTCATATCAGCTACACATTTGAAAATGTCAAAGAGAAGGAAGCATCTAAAATTTTGTCTTTCTCTTGAATTTAGGCACTTATCCATAGTCCAAATTAGGTTCTGTGGAACTAAGATTTACAACCAAATCGCTTCGCCTGCACTTCTCTATGTAAGTCATATGAAGTGTCAGCAAAGACAACTGTCTCCTGCTTCTCTTTCAGAAGATAGCCAGTGAGAAGAGGGAGGAGGAGGAGGTGATATTGCTAAACACATTTTGCATAAGTCTTGCTATGAAAGTACTTGCCGCCTTCTCCTGACCTATTTTCAGATGAAAGTGACTGTGGGAGCTATGCAACGTGCTGAAGTTGATGCTGTCATTATGCATGAAGTGAGCTTAGAGCATACCCGCTGAAATGGGCCTCTGGGTGGACATAACGCAAGGACACGCTGTTTTGCATCCCAGATGGACTGAGTGGGGAGGATGTGCATTTAGGTATTTCAATCAGCTGAGAGGGTGACATAGCTGGATGTGTGCAGTGACACACTAAGTTAGAAAACTTAGATGCCTATTGACTCTCAGACATGTAAGTGAGTACATGGAGTTTTTTAGATCATTCTTCTGGATATAAGTGTTTAAATTACACTATGATTGTATGGTAGGTGCCTAAGTGCTGCTTTGGATCTCACCTTGGATTGTTTTGGACCTTGCCCCTGCATAAGAGTTTTGGTAATTTTACTTTTCAAGCTTCTAACTAGCATTGAGGTGTAATTGAGAGGAGGAATAAAAAGCCTCATCAGAGAAAATTATTTCTACTCTGTGTTCTGGAAGCTGATAAAAATTTTAAATAAGCCTAGATTTTACCCAAAATAACAAGATATACAGAAAAGGTAGGGGAAAACCCCCATACTTTTTCTAGACCTTGAGCTTTAACAGTTGAGCCTCTTTAATTTTGAGATGTTTCTGTACATCCTACTGGGGGGCGGGGGGTGATTTGTGGTTTGTCGTTTCATTGTTTGTTTTTCTTTCAGGTGCTGTACATCATTCTCTTTGTGGTTGTCACTGTCTAAGCAGGTAAACAGTAAAATTGTATTGTTCTGAGATATATCATGAAAGCGTATTGACAAGCAGGAAGCCTGTAAGAAAGAAAACAGCGTACAGAAAAATGTAGAAACATTACTGGCTTTCCCCATGGCTTAAGAATGACCTTACATATGCTGGAGACTCTTACAAATATCTTTATAACTTTTAAAAAGGCTATATGCACAAAGGGTAAATCCTTAAAGGTTAACAAGATGGCTACCCGGGTAGTAAAAAAGAGGCAGACATACCTGTAAACTTCTTTCCCAGGAAAAGAAATTACTAATTCTCTCCACTGCAAGTTTCCTCAGTGTAATTGCCTCTGAATAAAGTTGAACATCTTCATGCAACACATAAAGTCTCAGTCCATTTTTTTTTTCTGATTTTCCTTTGTCTATTTTTGAAGACTAAGCTGAAGACATGCAATGTCCTTAAGTGCAATTAGAGTACCTTGAATTGTTCGCCATGTGGAACTCTCATGTGTTCAGATCTCAAAAACCTCAAACCTCTCAGCTGATCCCTTGGTTCACAGGGATGGTGTCCAGTGGACAGAATATAGCAGATGCTGAAACAAATAAGAGCAAGAATATGATTGCAAGCAATTGAGTTATCCCAGTTCAATGAGTTCCCACAAGCAGTAATCGCTTGTGATTTTCTGCCTCTATCATAAGGGAGATTAATATTAAGGATGCAGAAGCATGAAGATTATAAAAGGCTGCTGACTAGCAGCTCTGTCCTCCTTGTTCACTGTTTTTGATAAGACATGACACATCATAAGCACAAGGATCAACCCTGACCTTTTTTAACGTGTGGTTCTTTGTACCTCTATTGATGTTTGGTCAAATTTGTGGATTATGGGCAATAATCACTTAATCTGCAGAGATGGGTGGGATAGACGGACTCCTTCTGATAAAAAAAAAAAAGAACTTATTTAAACTTCTTCAAATCTGAAGTGAAGCCAGTTCCAAATTTTCCTGGAGTTTTTAAGACAGTGTTTAACTGTTAAAAATTATATATATAGAGAGAGATTTATATGCATATGTATAAATACATATTCATATTCACTTTTAGTTTTGCATTTTTGAATTCCAACTGGCCTTTCTCTTGGTATAACTTATCCAAACAGAAAAAGGAAGTTTCAAAAAGTTTTCAGAAGAGTCTGCTGTCACTACATTTCCTGAGCATTTCCACTGTGATCCTCTGGGTCTCTGGAGTACTGCCTGGATTGGAGGAGCATATTCCTCACAGCGCACCGGTCTTTTTGCACAAATTATTATTAGTCTTTACATTGACTCTGGTTGAGAGATCTTTTTAGATATCCAGCAGATTAAAAGATGGGAGTGAACTAGTTTTTGGTTTTCTTTTGTATTATATATTATCCATTTCTGTAGCTTGAAACTAGAAATCAGTAGCTAAGCTGAGGAAAGCTGAAGGAAGCAGTATAAAGTTTAATGGTAATGAATACAGTGACTCTTCTAAGAGGATTTTATCTACGCTTTTGTTCTCATATATCTTCAAAAAATAATAGACATGATTTTCTATCCACAAAATATTCATTGCTAACAAAGATATATGTTTAAAATAATATATTTAATCACTCCCATCCATTGCCTTCCAGTTTTTTCCACCTTCTGTTGCAGTCATCACTCTTAGGCTGCTTCTAGAGAAAGCCAAAGTGAAGATAAACATGAAGAGCTGGAGATCTGTTGATGCTGTATGATGACACATTCACACTTATATAAGTGTCACAGAACGTCTTTCTTACCGTGACATTTTTCTTAATAAAGGCAGTGGTTTTGTTGGGAACTGTGTGCATGCTTATAACAGGGCTAAACTTGTTTCTAATTATCTGGCAAAAATTGCCATAGCAGAACATGCTGTGTATGCCAGCACTACAAAGATAGGGAGTTTGTGAGAAGAGGCACATTCTGGATTTAGAATCTGAAAAACAGCTGTGGAGTTCACCACGAGGCAGGGGTGTGAAAACTTTACTTACAAGTTGTTTTTTCCCACTGTGTCCTCCCTGCAGCTGATGGAGTAATAGAGTTGTAATGGTTTGCTTACAGGCAGTCAATTAGGCACCTACAGTTACTCCACAGGGTGTAGATTTTACATGAGTGGCTTATTCATAAATAAAAAGAATTACTGCAAATTTTTCTCTAATGTTTTCTGTTCCTAAACATCACTACATTATTTATTCCACATCTTGTCACACTCACATGCAAGGTCTTTGCTTCCTTTTCTGCCCTCTTTACTACCAGCATGGATTGACGCAGACCCGTTTGTGATATCCCATTCTCTATCACACAACACATTTTTTTCCTGCCTTAGCGGTACTAGAATTTTCATGTTAAAGGGTCAGTTTTGAATGGAGGAACTTAAAGGAAGACCCTGAATCTGAAAGAATTAGTCACACTGAATTGGTATTGGTATTATGAATCCTGAAGCTGGTATTGCACTGTCTGGTTTTGAAGGGATGGTGCCACTGGAGACACTTTTCAAGAGAGATCAATGTAAACTTTGGACAGTTCATGAAAACTGAAAGTCAAAAACTATGTTACAACCTTTGCACATGTACAAGGAATGAAATGTACGATGCATACGTACAAATTATTCCAAAACAAGAAATTACAGTCAGTATCCCTACTTTCCCTGAGCAGCTGAACTGAATTTATTTAGTTAGATACAGTGAGAAAGAAGATACATGATTTATGCTGGAAACACAATTTTAACTGTTTTCTGGTCTATGTACATTTAGATACATATGTGTGTGTAAATGCAAAGAGATAGCAGTATAGAGATAAAGAATAGATAACATATTTACAATATTTTAATTATTAAAATGTGAAATAACTAAGAATCATAGCTAAAATCAGGACTTCTCCATAAACCATGTCTTAACTCTTCTTAAGCAGTTGCTTCTGTCTTTGCTGTTTCCTCCTGCTCCTCTAAAGAAGCCTCTTCACAGAACAAACGTTAATGCCCTCCCCGCCAATTTATACATTCCAGTCACTGTACTCTCTTATAAACACTTTTCCCTCTTCTCCCCACCCCCATGTCCTTCCCCTCCTTTCTCTTGTCCTTCTTCCACTGTGGACTTTAAGTGGAATGTGGGTGGGATTGAGTTTAAGCAGCAGGCAGGCAGACATACAGCAGGAAAAGGCTGTATATACAAATATGTCCCAGGTGTCCTGACATGTCCTTGCCCTGCAAATGGTCACACTTGCTGTTGACAGGATAGTGAACTTGAGCCCAGAATCAGCGCCCATAATAAGCCAATGATGTCACTGGCTCAGTCCCACTACAGACTATGGTGGAAGAGGGAGTGCAGCTATGATGTTAATATAAACAACTGTATGAAGTATTCTATTTTGTAGGAAGATCTTTTAATGTAAGAGAGATTTTGTCTGCATTTTCTCTTTTTCAATATTTAATATAGCTTCTTCACTCTGTTGATTTATTGACAAACTGTCATTCATTTCCATAACACTAGATAAATAAATATAAATACAATGCATCTGTTAATAGTTATTGGGGGAACTTTGTAAAGAGTAATAAGTACCTCCAGGTCATAAAAGATTAAATGTCTGGCCAGAATACTTTAGATGTTGACATTTGGATGTTGACACGTCTATCGTTATTACACCTATGTTTGCCAGGTTTCATAAAACACTGCCAGTCTCTGCACACTCGTCCTGCAGTTGGCTCTCCCTCCAAGGAGAAGTGGGATTTTATGGCATCCAGTAGATAGCAAGGGATACATATAAGAACTTTGATAGACAGATATATATATAAAAATATGTTTATACACACACGTATAAAATATATTTCACTCATTCATGCAAAAGAAAAATGACTACACAAAAAGAGCAATATAGAAAATATGCTTCCTAGACTAGTTTTCACTTTGGGGTACATTATTTAAGGGATCTGTTTCTTTCATAATGGAGCATATCTACAGAGTTATAGCTGGTATTTAGCTTGAACGTTACTTCATATAGTAAATTTTTTTTAGAGTGATAGCCACTCATTAACTGATTACTTATGAATGCTGCAACAAGGGAGTTCAGAAAAAAACATGAAGCAGTGAAAGCTAACAGTGCCACACGCCAGTCCAGAAAGACTGTGTTCGATGTAGGAGTTAACATGTGCTACACATTATTAATGGCCTCCAGGGTGCTTTTGTCTGAGTAAGCTCAAAGCAGGAGCTGCATTTCATAGCTACTGTACAGGGTACATACCACATACCTCTAATGCACACACCTATGATATAGTGGCTTGGACTGAATCCCTACACCATGGCTGTCTGGAATAGTGGGATTGCATTTCCACAGACTTAGCTGCCAAGAATATTCTCATTCTCTTACAAACATACTGTCAGGCTTTGATTCCTAAGACAGGTCAGCACTCCTCAGGTCCCTGTAGAGTGCTGCCAGTCACATGGCACCTGATTCAGGGTAGCCTAGATAAAGATGGAATTTCTGCAGCAATTTAAGCCTTTTCCAGGGAGAGGCTTGCTGTGTGTATTGGTAGCTTAGGAGTGGCATTTAAATAAGTGCATATGGAGCTGGAGCCTGGCAGAGTAGACAGTACTAGCAGTAAGAGGGAGCTGTATGGAAAAATAAAGTGATTCACTAATCTACACAATATCAGCACGTAGGGAGATTGTCTGAGCACAGCTCTAAATGCAGTCACTTAAAGCTCAGAGTCTCTCAGCTGTCAGAGTGATGGGTTTAGACCTGATATATGAAGAATTTACATCTTGAAGGTCATCTTCATCTTAAAAGTGAAGAAGATGGTGATTGGGACATGCTGGAAGTATCTTTGTCCCAGAAGAAATAATAATAATAAAAAACCCAAACAACTTTTTCTTCCTGACGGTGTATACTCTTTAAATTCATAACACATGTAACTTTAATATGTAAAAATTTTCTTCTACAACAGCTTTATGACTCTAAATGCTGTACTTGAAGAGGACTTGACAGCCTTCTGGACAACCCAGTCCAGCTTGTGCAATCCACAAGAACAGATCCAGCTTCATTAAAGGGCTAAAGTCCTTCTGGTGTGTTTGAAATTATCTGCCAGAACTATGTCAGGGTATAAAACTGAGATTTAGATCAGCTTTGTTAACTGTTCTGAAAAACAGTTTCTGTTTTCTACAGAATATATTTTAGCCACTTTTAATAAGAATCTTTAGAGTAAAATATTCAAAATCCCCAGGTTTTAGCTAAAATCAGCAATGCCAGTTAAAATTTCTTGATTTGGATGAAAGGAGGGAATAAGGATTACCAAAGTGTTTAGATTTTAAGTTTTTAACTGATCTGCAAAACATGTGTGGAAAGTACCACCTAGACCACCTCTGTCTCAGAGAGACATCCTGTATTGCCATATACTAAAGAAATTAAAAGGTAGCATACTCCCAATCTCAATGGATAGCTCTGAATTCAAACTTTTTTCCACACTTAGGATTTTCTGTTCAGTGCATAAGAGAAGTAGCTGGACAGCTGTGAATTTTAGATCCAGACACTCGCTTACTCCATCTTCCCATAAACTGTTTTCGTCTATTGTGTTCTGATAGAGGGAATCAAAACAGATATCCTTTCTGGACAAAAGCCAATCAGAGCCAGGTTGGCTGATATAATTCATGTTTCCAATGTAAATGAGGTCTGTTACACGCCAGTTTCACTAACAACTTGGCATGCATTCAGTGGTGGCATCATTTCAAGGGATGGAGAGTCATAGGAAAGTTTTTGTGCTAGATTCTGTCTCCTGAAACTGCTTTGCTTCAGGGATTAGTACATAGGCTTCCTGCAGTTTCCTTTAATTGTTTGTGGAGGGCTGTGTTGCAGCTACTGAACACATCAGGCCTCACTGTGACACAGATGATTTTACTGGGCTTTGATTTATTTTGACATTTTATTTTATAATTTGTATGTATAGCCCAGCCATTGTATTTAACTCTGCTGTGACTAGGCTGTGGGCAGTGACTGGTCCTAGGCCAAATACGATGGACTCTCACCATGGACTACTACCACTGAAAGCTCTTGGCAGTTCAGTTAGTAGCAGTGGGCACTTCTGAAACTGGGTGATTGCAGACACAATAACTGCACTGCAGTCGTGGGTGAACTCAGTTTTGTGCATAGTTTGGAGACAAAGTTATCAAGCTGTCTACATTGTTATCTAAATATACAATATTAATGTCAGCTAGATTAGGTGGGACTGATGTTTAGAAAAAGGTATCATCTTTGGAGAAGCCTAATTTACATAGTCAGTATGCCATCAAAAGGTCTAGAAGACAGTATAACAGGAGATATAACTGCTGCATCCTTCTTCAAGGTGTTTAGAAAACTGCTTGCAACAGCTAAGTCATACTAAGCAATACGGTGAAGAGAGCCACAAAATCTTTCCTCCTTTCTTTTTGCTTAATCCCAGTCTTGGAGCAAGGGTCCTTCAGGCCTTGTGCATAGGCATCCAAATCAATGCTAAATAGCAGTGTAGAAGCCAACAAATGGAGGAGGATTCTGAGTTAGCCAGACGCAGGGAGAGATACAATACAAAGATTTATATAACTATTACCCACGCATCTCCTCAGATGACCATTTCATTATTCTTCTGCCAAGGCTTTAAGCTGCTGACATTCAGCTGGCTACTTTATTGATTTATTTAAGTGTTTAAATGTTTGAGATTATGTTTCAAACTGCAGCTTTGCAATCTTTCTGCAACATTTATCAGCTGGCTTCTCTCAGTGCCATATCACTGGGGCAATAATTATGTCATCCAGCTTTAAAACTGTTTAAAAAGAAAAGATAAAAAAGGCAACACAGAAAGGGGTAAACCTTTCACCTTTTCAAAGAGCAGGTATTGATAGGATCATTTCCCGCTTATATCATGATATCCCACTAATAGTACCTCAATCTTTTGGAGAGGGCTTGGCCAACATTCTAAACCATGATAACCTACGTTTACCAGCATCCAGTAGGTCAGATGTGAACTGAAGTACCCACTAGAGACATAAGGCCTTAACCTTTCTTTTTTCCCCTTGGATGATCCACCATTAAAGCACTTCAGAGTGGTTCTTGTCATCGTAACTCACTGGCTTACTCTCAAGAGCCTGTCATCAGCCCTGTGTTTCCAACAAGCTTTCCTCCTGAAAGAGAAAAATGGAAGGAAATACCTGCTTGAAGTTTAAATTCAGTCTGAAAGAGGTGACAACAATAATTTTTGTTTTAAGCATTGTCGTTTTAAAGAAAAACTCAGTGTCTTACTTCATAACATGATTGCTAAATTACACTGATAATAGACTCTTTAAAACTGTTGAGAAGGCAGAAGGTGGAATGGTGCTATTTTGGCACTGCTAAATTTTTGGTTGTTCATGTGATTATTCATTGTTCAGCCTAATAAGCAGAGCATAGCTAAAGCGGTATAATGGTGTGTGGCTGCTAAAGTCCATTAACAAACTGGTCATCACCTAACTGTACAGGGCTATTTAGACTGCAGAGCAGGAAATCAGAGGAAATTTCCACCTTAGCGCACAAGACTGATCTGTTTCTAAAGGATGGCACAGGTGAAAACCTTAGAAAAGAAGAATATCTAAGCTGCTATGACTGCTATGACATATCAGTAACAGGCATTGTAGTGCTAATTCCTACTTTAGTATAGCACAGGTGATAACAGTATTTATCATAAGTCACAGAGAGACTATCGTGATGGAGTTTATGCTCCTATGTTGTTTACATCTTGGTACTCCCTTAGCCTCATTTGCTGTTAGTGATTTGGGTTGGGTTTTTTTCACAGTTTTTCTGAGTTTTCCAAACAAAGAAAGAAATATTAAATCTCCCAAAACAACAAATCATTTTCAGTGCTGTGTCCATTTATTTTTTTAAATAAGGAAAGCCTCCAGAGTTCCACACCTATGCAGGAAATTTAATACACAGACATTGGTGTTAATAATATTTCTTCAAAAGTGTGCTAGGAATATTTCTTCCATAGTCTGCTTACATATTTATGCTCTTTTCAAGTAATCTTTATATGTCACTCTGTTGTCTTTGGACTCTTTAGCCTGACTCAGTGCTATTTTGCAAAACACTTTGCTTGCCACTTAAGACTCCTCATCACTAGGATGATATTGTGATGGTTGGGGTCGGCAGGAGGAGCTCTTACATTGAGCTGACAGCTGAAGCAATCAGGAGTTGGCCAGTCCTGTACTAGATGAAGGGGTGGGAAGCTCTCCAACCTAATGTGTCACCTTTTACAATACTCCTTTGTTAGTTTTAGTCACCAAGAGAGTTCTGGGTAGCAGGGTGGCTTTATTCCTGCTATGGCCTTTGCTAGGAGTTCCTCTTTGAGGCAGATTCACTCAAGGGATCAGGCATGGACATTAGAATATGATAGGAAAGGTGACAGCTTGCAACTTCATTCTATTCTGGGAATATGTGTACATGTGTGTAAAATGAAACGTGGGGAGAACAATTAATGTAGAACATATCTGGGTTATGGATCACTGACAATATTTTCCATTTCACAGGTAACGTGAAAATGTTTCATCCTGCGAAAAAGATGAAACCTTTATCTTGAAACATTTTCTACCTTTTCTCTACTTTCTTGTCATGTTTATTCTCTTTTTTGTTTTCTAGATTTGATTAATTCTGGATGCAATAGCTGTATGAAAGAAAAAGCTAAGCATCTGAACTATGCTTTGACACGAAGTGGAACAAGTGACAAATCTGCATGAATTGTCATTATGTTGTATGTAAATTTGTCTGTAATTTGTTCAAAGAGGTCTATGTATGTGTGTAGACCACACACCTTTACAAATTGGACTTACTGCCTTGATTTGGGAGCAAGCAACACCAATTACAAAGTCAGAGTTTGTGATGCAGGCCCATAACCATAAAAATCTGCATGTAAATTGTCAAGTCATTTCACTTTAATCTAGATATCATTTGGTGTAGGAGTTCATTAGCAGCCTGGTTTACATTCCAACTCAGATAAGCACCGAAAAGATTCTCTGTTCTGCTTTCAGTCTTGCTGTCTGATCTATGTTTGACATGTTCCCTTGCCTTCGTGTTCCCAGTGGAGATTATAATTCTGTATCATCATTCAGCTGGCTCATGACAGATCATAAAATAGCCACTATTACTTCAAGTCCTATATCTCATTGTTTGTTAAGCAGTTTCCTTATTCTCCTTCTTAGGTTTCTTGTTATGCACCTGTTAAAATAATGGCTAGTGTTTTGAACTAAGGTCTGCATGCTTAATAGAAAAAAGGTGTCTCATGGTAACTTTTCTTACATAATGAAATGAATAACAGCACATAGATGTATAACTACATATTTATGCATCGAAAGTAAAACAGAAATATTCTGGAAGTTTTTTATTAGGATAATATTTTCTAACCTATTTTGTCTTTTCTATTTGCATTTACTTTCTTTTACATACTTCAGCAGACTACTTCTTTCAAGTCTGTCTTACATCATAAACATAAAACATTCTCATGAGAAAAAGTATGGAATTAAAAGATACCTTGATTGACCAGTTAGATATATAGACATCTGGGTTTATGTTTGCTTCTAAACAACCAAGGTGCATTATGATTTCAACATGTCAGTCGAACTCTCTGTGCCTCACTTTTCCACTCTCTAAAAGGTAGATGATACTATTTACATACTATGTAGTATGTTGATATGAAAACTATTAACATTTGTAAAGGTATTTTCAGGTATTATAGAAATATATTAACAGTGTTATTGGCCACATTTTCATATGTGTCATAGTTCTGTTTAAAAAACTAATAGACAAAAGACAATCTTGAGCCTGAACAGCAATATGAATTCCATGTGTGTACAGGATCTCACAACACTCTTCACTATTCGCTTCCCTGCCTCTAATCCCATATAATGCCCATCTCTTTCTTAACATGCCCTTTATTTGGTACACTGCTGTCAGATTTGTTTCTACCAACATGTGCCACTCCCTTTGATCTGCTCTGTTTCTATTTTTATGCACCTTATCAGTAGCTGTGGGTTATCTATGGACTTATTTTCAAGAAACAGTTCTTTTTTAAAAGAGTGGAGGTTATCTGAAGGTCGATTATTCACATGAAAATATGGTAACTATTTCTCCCTTTGCCCCTTGTCTTTCAATAGCTCTGTTAAAAGCCTTTGTATTATTGTCACCCAACGCCCCCAAAGAATGCTACAGCTGCCTTCCGCTTTCCAACATCACTCTGAAATAAGGCAGTAAAAATTGCTGCCTGTCAGTACTGGACTGTCTTTCATTATTTAGATGACCTGCTCCAAGATTTGAGCATATTTATTATTATTATTTATACTCAGGATCAGTTATGTAGCAAAAGGCTCTCAGGAGAGGTACTGAAGATGACTCCTTTTTAGCAGTTTTAATTATTTTCTCCCATCTCCTAGAAAAAATGTTTAAATACAATGCTGATTTCTTCCGTTCTTTTCTCATCTGTTGTGATGGTTCTCCTGGTTTATGCCTACGAAGAACCTTGCCATCATCTTCTAAACTGACTTGATGAAGGTCAACCTCTGCTGGCCATATATCAATGCCTGCGATGTTAAGGAATAATGTCTCCTGAAAATATTCACACTCTGTCTTTTCACTGCTTCATAGATTAGAAACTCTATGGTGACATAACTTTTTTTTTTTTTCTCCTCTTTGCATAGTGCTCCTGTGTTGTCATCATGACAATTTTTAGGAATCCCAGTCTTAAAAATTATTTTCAAATTATTTTTAATTAAAATTGGTAATTTTACATTTGGAAGAAGATCCATCTTTTTCTTTTTCTCTGCCCTCTCAGCTGCAGCAAAAGATGTAACTTACCTTCAGTTCTCTCACATGTCTTCACAACTTTTATATTTGCTGTTGAGATGGATTTGCAATTTCTTTCACATCTATGGCAAGAAGCCATTGCAAAGAATTAGGGCAGTCTCAATACAAGTGAAGAAAGGAATAGAGACGTGACCTCCCTTAGAGCTCTTTCCTCTTTCCAAACAAGTTCCTTGTTCAGAGGCAGGTGAAGGTGAATCTCTGATACTCATCCCTCACCTCAGGTCAGCCATCCCAAAGCATGAAAACAGACTGCAGACATAAGGTGCAAAAGATTCTCTCAGATGAGTATAAATCAGTGCTGTCAGGTACAAGTGAAGGCTCTGCTTCTTTGATAAACAAGCAGGGAAAAAATGGGATAGCTTTTAAAAACATCTTGAAGATTTTACTACATGTACTAAATCTGCGTCTTCTAAATTAGTTAGCCTTGTGCCACACTAGGGTACAAACCTAAATAATAATTATAATTATGGAGAAGGTTCGGAAGGACAAAAAAAATAACACATGTAATTTTTGAAAGGATATGTGGGAAGGGAGATTTGTATAGAAAATGATGAGTTCAAAAACAGAAAAAAAAAACCTGATTTCTAAAGTGAAGTCTGAACTGAAAGGACAGATCAGAAGGTGAAGATTCACACATATTCCAGAATGAATCATCTGTAGTAATGCACTCTAAACATGACAACAATCAGCCTCCATAGATTCTTGGACAAGTGTGCATGACTGAGAGTTGTTTCTATCTGCATCATCCTCAGCACTACGGCTACTGTGCACTTACCAAAGGGAAAATGTATTCAGTGCACAGTAGGAAGCCAACTGCATCTGCTGAAACAAGCTACAGTGCTGGTTTGATAAAGATGGAAATACATAAGGGACATTGATGCTAGTATATCATAATGAAGCACATGAGAGTCAGAGCAGTTGAATCCCTACAATGTACACACCACATTATTCTCTTCTCTAATGTCTGCAGTGAGAAGTATTAATAAAGTCAGCCTGAGACAAGCCTAGATTTTATGTTTTTTTCATGAAAGGAGATCAGCTGGAGAATTATGTCCACAATTTTAAAACTCTAAATGTTAAAATACTCAGGGAACCTCTGCAAGAGCTAAATCCTCAGGATCCCCCAGCTGTACTTTGTTCACTCCTCATTTTGGTAAACGCTAATAGACATACATAGCAACAAAGAGGGCCAGAAAACTATCTTGATGTCTCTAAAAGGCAGTGACTAGACCCTCTGAGTGGGAACATGGAGAGGTGTTATTGCCCACTCAGGATGTCAGTGTCAGGCATCTTGTTTCCAGAATCCTTTGCTTCCCTGCTCCTATGGTAACTTCTTTTATCTTGGAAAATACCCACTTTTTTTTAATTTCCAGTTCCTTTTTATGTAATACTCTTAGGAAATCTCTTCTCACATAATTACCCACTATTCAATTAATGATCCAAGTTCTCTACTAAGCTGAGTTTTTTGCCAGAGAGGACAGGTATAAAATTGCTACCACACAGACCAGAGCATGCTGGGAGACTGTGTTTAATACTTGTAAACTGCTGTGAATGTGAAAAAAGTATTATTGAAAGCAAAATATGAAGAACATGGTCCTATGTCCACCACATATAAAGGCAAAATTACCATTTACTTTAATGACACAGGACTAAGTTCTACCTCTCATTGACCACCACTGATTAGAGATAAATTCTGCCGACTTTACTAACATGGAAAGCTGGAGGGTGGGGACCTCGGTTACTACTGGCTAAGCAAAGTGAAATCCACACTCTTTGTTTAAAATAAGTTCACTTTTACTGTGATTATGCCCTTTCTTTCATTAATTTCCCATTAATATTCTAGCAAACAGGTTTCACTAGGAACAGCATAAATTCAGCACACATTGCAAATTATTTGCAGAAAACAGATCTCTTATTCACATTCTTGGTTGTTCACATCAGAATTTACATGCTTGTGACAAATGTGATTACTTTGTTTTACTCTGCCAGTGGCATGATGACTCAGCCTGCATTACGATGAACAAGTATTTCCCCACACAGTTTTATAACTAAGAAGAAAGTATGTGTCTAAAAAGAAAAATGTTTATCCAACAAAAGGTTAGATAAAGAAAAATGACACAAGCCACTCACAGGTGAATTAGTAGGTTGATATAAAGAAGCTTCCAGTGGGCTTATCTCAGCTCACTAATGTCTTAAAATTACAATGAACTCTTCTCCAGGATTGTGCTTGATGTAACTGCCTAGCTAACATGTGGTGAATTCTCAACTTTTTTGTTGATAAAGGATTAGGGGATCATTTGTAGAGTTCTAGCATGGAAGAGACTGTTATACAATTTTCATTGAAAGGTTGCTGAGAGCACTATTTATATTGTTTTGGTTTTGGCATCTAACTTTTGGTACCAATCAGGGCGCTGATTCTTACATAGTTAATTGAGACAAAATGACGTACCTCTTCATAACACATTGCAGAAGTTGGGAATTAGGATCTTTGTCTGAAAGAGCAGGAGAAATAGCCTATCTCTTTGAATTTTCTATACCTAGACATATTAGATAGGTACCTTAATTAAGAACCTATGTACACGTGGTATAAGTATTTCTGCATATAACGAGTCCAAGCACTTCTCTCTAAGGCTGTTGCTTACCTTCTTGTTCACCTAGACCACTCAACTGGATTGACCATGGGTCAGTAACCCCTAAGAAAACTCAAGCAAGTTTTACATAAGCTACTGAGAAAGAGCATGGAGGTAGCTATAAACCCAGTATTGCTGTCTATTAGAGGATCCAAAGAAGCTGTCCACGTTCCTATCGTGAGACAATACTTACTCAGATAATTATGCCTATGTTGCATAATACAGTATGCCAGAAAGATCTCTGAAGTGATACCAACCTGATCATAGGTACATGATTACAGACACACTTTTGCAAATAATTCATCTCCATCTCTAAACAAGCGTACCATCTTTCACCAAGAATACACTTTTTCTGATCCTTTCATATCTAAAGAGAGAAATCTGTTCAATCTGCAAGTTTGGGTTAGTTCTGCAGCGTAATAAATGGCTGATATATTCAAAACACCTGTGTCTGATTAAAGAGTGGGAAAAATGCTAAATATCACCTGGCAAAAGCAATACATCGAGGATAAAGAGAGCAAAAATGTTTATGCTTAGGAAGATGAGAAATGGATAAATGTCCAGATAGTAGATATAAAAATGAAAATATTTGAACAAAATGTCATACAAAAGTGGTTCCATAAACCACTTGCAGACAAGCTACAGACAAAATGTTATTCTCATAAAATAATCTTGAAAATAGTTTAAATAGCAAATATATTTGAAAAATCATTGTATGTTATGAGCCAATTCAAAAACAGAAAAAGAGGAAACATTTAAAAATATTTAGTAAAAGTAGCTTACTAAGCTCTCACGATTATGAACTAATGCTGTTGCAAGCAAATTTCCAATTCTATTTTATGAAAGGGAGAAATCTTGTTCTGACTTACTCAAATATGAAATTACCTGGAATGTCTTTCATTATTATCAATGGGAATGGGTATTTTAAATGAAAATTTACCTATTAAGGAGTACTTAAAGCCATATGTGCATATTCTTGGCTTCGTGGTGTTACTACAGTTGTGATGGTTTAAGGGAAAGAGGCTTAAGATTTGCAGAAAAAGGCTTTTTTTTTTTTTTGGTGGACAAACTGATACAGTCAGAAAAAGTGGACAAACTTTAATGATTAGTATCTTCCTGAAAGGACATTTCATCAGAAAGACTGTGCACTTTTTCCAGCTGTATCAGTATTTTTAAAGGTATTTTCTCTCCCTGTAAGCCTTTTTTTCACTATGGTTTTAGATCCCATAGGTAGTCAAATTACCATTAACGTGGAGGAGAGAAATAGTTTTGCAGATTGGTAAGAGTTCTGAAATGGTCATCTTCAGTTCAGCAGATGTTCAGTGACAGACTTTTGATGCTTCATCTTTGATATTTCATGACAAGTTGGTGTATATGTATAGCATAACGACCCAAGTGATCCCATTGCCATGGACCCATACACAACAGTCCTCTGAACAAAGACTGAAGATCATAGGGGCTTCCAGTAATAATAGGAGCCATTTTCTTTGTGCTGAAGACTTGCCTTTTCTCTTCAGTAGAACTGGATGTATCTTCTTAGTGCTCAACATCAAGAACATGCAAAAAAGTCCAAATTTATTTTGCTAGAAAACAGTGTGAAGTTGAATTCAAGTACAAGCAGTCATCTTGAAATTCCCTTTTAAGTGTCATAAAATAAATAAATCAAAAATAAATATAACAATTGTATACAGTAGTGAGTTGAGAACAAAAGAAAACAAGATCAAAAAGTTCATTTTTAACTTGTGAAATGCAGATAAACAATCTACATTTCTATTTGTTCCATGATATTTGGAGTTGGCTTCCTTGGACATAAGGCATCTGGGTTGCTGTCTAGCCACATTGCTTGCTAAAGAAATCTTTATCTTTATGTCTAATTTCTCAGTTATACCATCTGAGGCTTAGACATTGCTCTTATCACTCATCAAGGGTATTAAAAATAATTAAAGTATTTCCAGGGAAGTCTTGAGAAACAAATGCCAAACTTGAGGGCAAGGGGGAGTTGTTTGTAAATTGCAGGCATGCAGCACCAAGCTAATGAGCAAGGGGTTAACCATTTTGACATGCAGTATCCCAGAGATGGTGAGAAGTGCAAGAGAAAGCAAAGGTCATTGCATATTAAGTACTGAACTAAAGAAAGTTGTCATATCATAATTTTTGACAGGGATGAGTTTGGCTGCTATTTTGCATCTGGTGTATAGTTAAATCTGCATGTTATTGTGCCTTACTCACACAACTCTGAGCGAAAATAAACAAATAAATATAAGCCAATTCCAAATCCTTTGAAAGAGTCATTTCACAGAGTTCTATTTCTTCCGGAGCTAAAGAAGTAATATTCTCCATTTATCTCCTGTCATTACTGGTTACTCCAACCCTTTGGATAACATTTGAAACCATGCAGTTAATAAAATAGAAGTGGCATTACCTTTTACACTGGGATGAAAAAAAAAAAAAAAAAAGGCAAACAATGCTGAGGCAATTATTTTATCCCAAGAAAATGAAACAAAGTAGCGAGAAGTAATTTCTTAGAAATTACTCATATTTAAATTGTTGTATGCTGGGTATTCTCTGCAATCCTGAATCACACTTTCCATTCATTTTTGTGTTGGTGCAGCCCTCAAAGAAAAATACTATTTCAATTTTCCATGCTATATTCAAGGTTCATATTGGAAACAAATGTGAACCCTCTTTAGAATAACAACCTTCTGTTACTTTTTCCATAAGCATTTTTTTCCCTTTTCCCTTTTAAGTCTGTAATTTGTTCTGTCTGGTTTTATTAAGTGTGTGAAAAGGTAGGCAGGCTGCCCAGGTCTTAGAAATTAAAGTTTCCTAAGTAGCTCAGGTGGTTGCATGAAATCCAGAAGCTCAACAGCTAAGAAAGAATGAACATATGACAGGATGATCCCACTTTGTAAAGGAAGAAATTGAGGACATACCCACCTACTAATCTCTCTGCAAACTCAATTCTGAGGTTTATTTACCATGGCGGTAAAATGAGGAGGGACAATCGTATTAAAAGTTAGACATTCTGTCTGGCATGCTGCAGAGAAAGGGAAAATCACACAATCCCATTTTTTCATTGATATGGAAAGCATAACCAAGCTGTGTTTTTTAAAAATGCAGTGTGTTTGTATGACACTGGGAATATGAATTATGTAGACGTTTCATTTACAGCTATGTCTACACAGTTAACATAATGGTCATTTTTGCTACTGCTCCCAGATAATCTTAAAAATAAAATGGCAGACTAGATGAACATTGCACTAAAATCTAAAATGTTGGTGACAAAAATCAAGAGACCAGGCAGACAGAAACACTATCAAACTTCCTGTGCCAGGAGAAAGGCACATAGCATTGTGGTAATCAGCCACACACAGACCCACAGCCTTTTTAGTCTAGTGCGAACTGTTTAGAAGGCAGGTGATTTTATTTTATTTTACTTTATTGTCATTCTTTGCCTTGTTATCTGTCTTAACTAATTCATACATTCTAATAATGTTCACAGAAGTGAAAATTACAAAATGATATTTTTTGAAAAACAAACCACAAAAAAACTATGCAACTCAGTTTAAATAAAACCAAAAGCTTGTTCAAAAAAGGAACAAGCTTCAGGAAAAATGTTTCTTGTATGTTTTTTTCTGTCTTTCTGTCTTTTTAAAGCTTCATTGCATATTTCTCCTCAGTGTGTTTGATCACTTCCAGTCTGTCTACATTTTCATCTTCACATTGAGTTGTTCTGGCCTGAGACTGCCTGATTTGGATTGCAACCTGCTGTAGATACATATTTACTTTTTTCCCCCATTTGAGTTGATAAATGAAAGCGATTGAAAAAATTCAGTTTCAAGTTCTGTAAAACTTTGTCTGATGTTTTACTTGACCTCACAGTGTCCCCTAAAGTACCACATGCCATTTGTTTCATATTATTGCACTGGAACATATATAGAAATACATAAGACTGATCCAAAATCACCAAATACAGTAAAGAGATCTGAGTGCATTTTAGATGGCCTATGATCACGGCCACAGGCCTGTTTTTGCTGGGATTCTACATAGGCTGATACTTTTATCTGGATGAAATCTGCTTCTCATTCAATGGAAAACTCACACTGGTATCATGATTTATGATTCCAAGTTCACAGCATGATTTGGACTGTAGACACAAATCTCTGAAGTATGAATTCTGATTTAGTATTTGTGTGTGTATATATACACATTTCCTTTTGTAAAGCAACTGTGTATATATGCAGAACTAGAAACATCTAGTGATGTTGGTAGAAGCATAATAATGAAAAATGACCACTGTCGTGGTTTAACCCCAGCCAGCAACTAAGCACCACGCAGCCGCTCACTCACCCCCCCCCCCAGTGGGATGGGGGAGGAAATCAGGAAAAGAAGTAAAACTCGTGGGTTAAGATAAGAACAGTTT
>JAVJGG010000040.1:873704-890222 GCA_035590195.1 Aviceda cuculoides
TGCTCAGAAGGATTTGGACCTGAAATTTTTTTTTTAATAAACGTTATGATTTTTTTTCTTTTTAATAATTTCCCGCGGGGCTTCCCCCCCCCCCCCCCCCCAACGGCAAGCAACCTGTTGGTTTTTTCCCCTGTATTTCCTCATGTTTTAGAAAAAGCCATGATGGCTTCGGTATCCAGGGTCCCATATGAGTGTGGATGGAAGAGATTATTCACCTTTTAGGATACCATTACTAGAGCAAACAATCATTGAGCCTGAAGTTTTCCATAGCGATTACTGCTCATTATATTCCCTTTTAGAAGGCTCCTCCTTTTTTAATGATTTAATTCTTTACACCACACCCCAGGCCACTGTGCTTGGCGTGAAGGGAACACCCCGCAGAGGGGGCAGTGGGCCTTTAAGGGCCCGGCACAGCAGGTCGCCCCGTTCTGTGACGAAAACTAGGAGCAGGCACCCAGGTTTGGTCCCGGGGAAGGAGCGAGGGTGTAAAGTACGTGTCTCCAGGAGAACAGGTAGGTGTTACAGCCGACAGAGGACAGCGGGGAGGTGGCACGGTGCCGCCTTCAGCAGGCGACTAAGGCGGCGCGGAGCGGCCCAGCCTGGCAGGCCCGGGGGCGGCCGGGGCCGGGCCTGGCTGGGCTCCTCGTGGGCCGGCGGCCTGGTAACGCCGGGGGAGGCTCCCCTGCATGCCAGGAGTCACCAGGGCAAGGAAAAACATGCCAACTTTTAATGGTCTTCGTAGTGTATTTACAAGGCTTGTTTGTATGCTTAATATTCACCTTTAATGCCTGCTGACACAGGCACTGGCTTTAACTTCTGAACGTGATTTAATGCGGTGATAAATACAAGGGCCAAGTTTTTTCACGTCCGTGTAATGTGCAAGGTTGTGCCGTGTTTCACTTGGTATACTTCATTTTACTTACTTGCAAGCTAGTTTTCTGGCCTGCTAACTGTTCATGCCGATGCTGATCTGATGTAATTCCTGAAGCGAAGTCTTGCGGGTGTCTGTACAAAGGTTGAAATATATTTAAATTGTGGTAGAGCATGTATTTTCCTATATAAGTTAGTAAAGTCCTCAGGGGGCGGGGGAATATCTCAATTTGTATGGCGCTGTATTTCTTCTTTATAAATGCTGTGGTTACCTACAGTTCTGCTGTGTCAGTGAGGCTATGGAATAAAGACAATGCTATTCTAGTCCTAAGGAAATACTTAATTTTTATTTATCTTTTTTTATTATTATTTTTCATTCCTCCTTACCAGTTGTGTTAAAGTGATCCACACCTCAGCTTCTCTTTCGGAAGATGCTCTCTCCGCTTCCACAGTGTGGGTGTACTCCTGGGCTGTTGGGAGTTTGCAGGAGCCTCATCCTGTTTAGATAATGGCGGAGACTTGCCTACATAGCTGTTTCTCAGAGAAATGCTGAGGATGTTTTACGGCCCATGAAATATTCTCTGAACAGTCATATAATGCAGGAGAATTGTGGGTTTTGACAGATTTGATACTATGCCACTGAGGTAATGGGGAATTTTGCTATTGATTGAGGAGAGGAAGCTTTGCATTTCCACATGAAACAGAGAAGTCATGATACAACTATTCCCAGAATTTCACATTTATCATGTTTAGCATAGCTGTATCATTGCCTCATTGCCCCTTAAAAAAAGGAAAAAAAAATGCTTTTCTCATCACAGTTCTTGCTTTAATTCTTAAATAACACTTTCCTTAGTACTTAGTAATTAGTACTTAGGAGCAGTACTATTTTGAAACACATATTTGAGTCTAGTCCATAATATACAGAAATGCCACTGAAAGGGAGTCAGAGTATATAAATTACAGTTATCAGTGAGAATAACTTGTGTAATACTTATTCAAATCGACTGCAATTTATATGTGTATTAGCATTGTTTATACATCAAACAAATTTTAGCCAAATCCCAGTGTGTGGATTGACAGAGATCCACTGAAGGCAAGGGAGTTGGCTGTATTTACATAATGTGGATATCTACTTACTTCTATGAATATCTGCCTTTATGTTCTTACAATATAGCTCTTTTCCATAAACAAACAAACAAAACCCAACACCCCCCGCCCCCAAAAAACCCACCCCAGCAACACCACCCCCAAAAACCCCTCACCTTTTCCAGAATAACATATTTAAAAGACTACGAATCTAAATGATGCAGCTTGAGGAATAAGAGGTGGAAAATGATTTTTTTTTTTTTTGTAGTGAATTAAATTAACTTGTTTTGATACATCTTTTAGCCTGAGGCTCTTTCTTTTTCTCTCAAGCCAGACCAGTAGCATAAACATTAAAGAAAGACCATATGTATAGCTAAACTTTAAGCCACAGAGGGACACACAAAAATGAAACAAGTGCAGCTGTTTGCTCATCCTTGCAACAGAAACTTTCTTCCAATGCAGTTAAAAACATTATTTGGGGAGTTCAGTGTGGACAACTGTTTCTACTGGAGAGAGGCATATAATAATGTGCTCTTCTCTATCTGGATCAAAAGATGCAAGAATTTCAGATTCAGTTGCCTGCCTATTAGTTTGGAAGCTGATGATGAATAAGATCTTAAGACTATTTTTAATTACTTGCTGTTGCAAGGTTTTAAGTATTCCGTACGGAATCCAGAAGGAAGAATGGCTTAAAGTACTTGTGTAATAACTGGAAGCAAAGACAGGCTGTAAAAACACAAGTTGCCCTGGGGATCTGAACTATTCAGAGGGACCTGTCAGAAGAAGTGTTGTGCCTGAGCTGGAATCAAAGACTGAGGAACTGTTTGCAAGCATAATGCTTACATTTCTTACTACTTTGGGTAGGATCATCCATGCCTTTCTGTGAAAAAGGCTTGAAGATCCTCCCTGGATGATTCAAAGTGGGGTGATGCAGTTCTCCTAAAGGATGACAGAATGTGACTTAACAAGTGGTGGAATTAATGGGAAGAAATTAAAAAAAAAAGAGGCCTTCAGAGATCCCTGGATACTCTTCTTTCCCCTTAAGATAAATGTCATTGCCAAGGTGGAGAGAAAAGACCTTGGCAAAGCAGGAAGACATGCTTTCAGAGAATAACCTTTTCTTATTACTTTGTTTTGTGGTTTTGGTGAACTGATTAGTTATCCTTTGGCATGCAGTATCCTGAAAGGAACAAGACAGATGATCTGTTCTATGGGCAGTTCTAACTTTACTTTCAATTTGCCTTCGCCCCTTAACGCTTGCTTCTGTGTTGAGTGCTGACAAATTCATATGAGGTTTCCCATCTTCAGAGCAATGAAATTAAGTTGGCTAGGTTGGTACCTAAATACAGGGACAATTATTTATTGCCTATTCGATGCTTAGTTTCTACAGAAAGAGTAAAAACCAAAAACCAAAGAGGGGAAATAGGCAACCAAAGTTCAAATCCCAATTTCCACTACCTCTCTCTATTGCAGACAGTGTCTGGGATGACCTGGTTCCCAGTTACAAGAGATGAACTTTAATAGAAGGAGTTAATAGGACAATGTGTTCATGTAGTTCCTAAGGTTGACTCTTCAGGTCAAAACCTAGAAATAGAATGAAGGCAGGCATAGGCCATTCTTTCATTTTGGCCATATTACTGAAGGTGGAATTTGTATTTATTTCTATGGAGATATTTGTGGCCAGTAACTTCATGGTCAACAGAGAGAAAGAAACAACTTCAGATAGGATGGTTCACTGCAGTTGTGATGCTGTTCTGTGAAAAATGATGAATATAAAGTCCTTGATTTCAGTAGAAGCAAAATCAAATTTTTAAATGGAGGGAAAGGGCTGTGTGTGTATGTGTGTGTAAGACACAAGTGAACAGTTTTCTTTCAGTCAGTAATTTTCATGCACAAACCCACAAAAAGAACAATGAAAATATAAACCAAGAAACATTCCCAGTGTAATGGTATTTTTATTAAAGGAGCAAAATGGAAGGCTAAGAGTAATTCTAGTTATCAGAGAAAGGGATTAGATTCAGTGTCAAGAATATTTGAAATGTCATCTACTTCAGTTTAAGAAAAAAAAAAACAAGCAAAAATCTTCCATCTGTTCATTGTTTTATGCACTGCTTCTTTCAAATATCAAGGTTATTGCTTTCTTTCCCCGATATTTATGGAAAATATATACAGTCCTGGCTGCAAAGCTGTAAAAATCTGAAAACATAATATAAAACATTCCTGAGTCTATTGTATCAGGAAGATGCAATATACATGCACACATGTGACTGCTAATCTTTTTAAGGTAGATGACATCTTTGGCACTACAGGCATGAGTAAGTGTTGTTGAAAACAAGTAAGGGCTTCTCAAGTGTATCCAGAATGGCTACAGCATATGCATTCAGTGAAGTTCAAGGAAGATGACCTTCACAAAGTCTTTAATGCTGGAGAACAACGCATTTAATTAATGTGACGGAGAGTAAGACACCATTCTGTTAATGTGTAAAAATAAGAAAACTAATAATTTATGTTAATTAGTTTACATTGGTGGGGAATGAACTCAGCTGAGAGAAAAACAGGCATTTGAGCTGTTGTAACAGTACTCAGAAGACAGATATGAAGGAAAAGCAATAGCTGAAACTTGAATGGGGAGTTGTGGTCCAGGGTGCTGGACTTTCTTTTTGCCACTGTTATTTTCTTCTTAGAATTTTTAGTGGTAAACTAAAAAATAAAATAGTATTCCTGGAAAAGTATCCTACCAGTTATTCATAGCATTTAGTAAAATGTCAATTTGAAATAATATTGTTTGAAAAGAAGTTGGAACCACAATAAGAAAAGCACAAAATATATGGATGCCAGTAAGTATGTGATCATCATACTTATTTTCCCCCAAAATGTGGAGTATAAATCAAGCAAGATGCAAGAATTTACCCCAATTTAAGAGGTTTATTTTAAATCTTCCCTGAACTTAATTTGGTAGTTCTTGATAAGCCAAGTGACCCCTCCTAAATCAGATGACTGGTTAGATAGCATCTGCAAAACCCAGAGCTAGTCTAGGTATGCCGGCCCAATCTGGACCTTCGCCAAGCCTGTCAGATCTCCCTACCAGTTCTCTCCACAGCCTTAGCCCAATTGCATCTTTTAATGAGGATGTAAAACAGTGTTCTGTAACAATCTCAGCCAGGTCCAATCTTCAGACCCCCCATGCAGCTAACTCATCAGCTAATTCTGAAAAGAATCCTGACACTGGCAAAGCCCTGGCTATGTCACTGAAATTAGCCCAGTGTTGTCTTCCAAAAAAGGAAAATCTTCTGAGCAGAAGCATTATCTATAACTTGGTAATTTCTTACTGTTCTTTCCTGAGTCAAATTGTATTTTCACTCCAGCTCCACATTTCTTCTTACATAATGTTTCTTCCTAGTCCTACCTCTATTCCTTGCCAGGTGGCTACTGTGAATATAAAACCTTAGTACAGGCCACTTTGCATGACCTAGCCTCAGCATTAAATCACCAGCTATCCTGAACTCTGATTGCAACCCTAAATCTACCCAAATAATTTCTGCTGGTTCCAGACGAAACTTAACAAAGTATAAACTGCAAACCAATCCAGTGGTATAACAAAACCCTGGCCTAGGTTTAGAATTATAATTCCATTAGAAAAGGGGCAGACTTGTGGCTAGAATGGGGTTTCATAAACCACTGGTCTTGGGAGTATTGGGAAAAAAAAAAAAAAAGAAGTAGTGTTCTTTCTCACTTACTTAATGTTGCCATTTTCTCAACTGCTAATGCTGTATTTTTATTGCTGTTCTTTTTTTTTTTTCTTAAAACTTACTGTGTTTTTTCTACATACTTATTTTCCCTACTGAATAACTGCTATTTCATGCTGTAGGAAGCTCCAAGTCCGTAAAGGCCACATTCTATGCCAATTTTGAGAGGGGAAAGAGCAAAAAATAATTCTTCCTGGTAATTTTATCATTAGTTTAGTTCTGGTGTATACATTTTATCCTTGTTTTTATACACGTTTATTCAGTCTTCACCTTTATCTTATTAAGGTATCAGAAGACTTTGCCAACAGTTTGAGAATTTACTTAGTGCAAGACTTCTTGGTGTTATGTCATGCAGGATTCTGAATTAATGGTGGTGGCATACTTCAAAACTAACTAGAAGCATTTTTGTTGTAAGAAAAGCTGGCCTGTAGCGCTGTTATGTGGTGCCTTCCCTGACACATTGTGTCAAAAACCCTCAAGATTTAAAAAACAAAATGAAAACAAAGGAAAAAAAACCAAACCCCAACAACAAAAAACAACCCTCCCTCCAAACTTTTTGATTCCTATTTAAATGAAGATGCTTCCACACCAAACTGTCTTTGAGTCAGGCAGTCCAAATGCCCAGACACATCACATGTGGTGTGAACTTCAATTACTAGTGGATAGTCAGAAGAGGTAAGTAGTGATTTGACATCGTTTATATATTTTTTTTTATTGGGTGCAATTAGTTAAGAAAAAGAAATTAAAGTGAAGCACTGCTTTAAGGTTGTTGTCCATTGTGCATTTCACAAACGGCAAGAGATATTTTGAAGGTCTGGGTGAATGTGTCAGGCTTCTTGGATTCTAATGAAAACTCTTATCCAAACTGTAAAATAATAAAGTCTTACAGAATTGTTTTAGAAATATACTGAGTGTGTGCTCATCCTTAAATGGCTGTTGCTGGCTGCCATGTAAGACCAAAAACCTGAGAGGAAGTAAAGTTTCCACACACACAAACACTCTCTTTTTTTCAACACAAGGAAAGACTCTGGATTTGCGAAGGTATTTAGAATAGTTTAATAAACTTAATGGGAACCAGAGTTCATGAACAGTAAATCCTACTCTCAATAGCTGTTTCATACCACTATGTTCATTGGTTTTCTACAGAATTTATTTTGCTTATTAAGATGTTTGAGTACTACCTTATTCTCCTACCAATACTCAGCTTTACAAACAAGGGTATTAATGTATAAATGATAATGTTAATCATGATTTAGATACTGGAGGAATATAAAAATGTCTTATGTTTTATGTACTCAATAATACATGGGTAATAACTACTAACAGACTATCTAACTAAATTTTAAATTTTTACATGTCAAACTGAAATATGTATAAAGGCATATAAACATTTTCACTAAGCAGCTTTGAGTAAACAGTAAATTGGTTTTAAAAAGTAATTTGATTAACTATGTTAACAACAAAAATCTACACTGAAGTTTTCCCTTTATCTTATGTCTGTAAAAGGTAGTACATAACTATTGAAAATGATGTAAAGAAAAGATTAAGGCTGCAAAAATTGATACCCTGTGGGTTTGATCCCTTTCACAGTGTGTTTTTGTGTGTGCTCCTGGTTGCTCTTACTCTCAGAAATGTGTTAACCCTTGGTGACCTGTTATTTGTCCAGTACTTACTGGAACATAACAGTGATAATATCTCTCTTCTACTTTATGCATTACCTTTTTTTTTTTTTTTTTTTTTTTTAAATTTATTCTAACTTTTAAATAGAGATAGAGTTGAATGCTTATCTCTCCATAGTTTATATTTACTATCCTCTTCCTTCATGATCTTGGACAGTCTATGTAAATCCAGGAAGCAATCTTCTGTATGACTAGGGTGTTTCTTAACTGTCTTCTGTGAAGTTTCTTTCTGTGCAGTACCTGGTGTTACTAAAGAAAAGGTATGAATGAAAGCTGACTGCTTTTCTGCAACAGCACTGAAATTCTTATAGGGCAGTGTGCTGAAGGGTAAAATTTTGGATCACAGAGGATCTGTGAAGCATTATCTCCTAGTCCCTAGGCAGTTCCACATTGAATATGTCCCAGAATTAGGGTCAAAGGTGCCTCAAATGCCTGATAAGTTGACTCTAGGGACAAGGAACATGACTTAGGTTCTGAAAAAGGCTGTCAAGTGCAAAATGTTCTTAAAGGAAACAGTTGTGTTCAAAGAATAGTCCTTTGTTTCATTCATAAGTTTCCAAGGGGGTCCTAACAGATACTGACTTACTAAATTAACTTGAAAAATGTTACGGGGCCAAGAACAGAAGAGCAATATTTCAAATGTTTTCTCCACTGTGTAATTAAATGCATAGATAGTGGTTTTAAGTAGCTGTAATGAATATCAGTGAGGCAGACTCTCTTACAATGTTTTTTGTGTAATGGACAGATGTGCAGAAGACTCTACTCCCTACTCTCTAAAAAATATTTAAAAGTAAAATGTTACAAGGAAAGACTTTCTTGCTCCATTTTTCTTCTTCAAGTTGAAACTTGGGAGTGTGTACTGTGGAGTAGGTAACAGAGGAGGACTCAAACAGTATGCACAGTGTGGTGGTATTATTGTGATGATAAGAGAACATGTATGTTACAGGTGTACCCTGCTGTGGCTGCGTCAGCCTAAAGTGAGCTCAGCACTGTATAATACATAGTGAACTGGAGCACAAGTGTGCAACTCTGTTACCAAGAGTACTAGTACAGCTTAGGATGGTTTCTGGGGGAACAACAACAAAGTTTCTTAACTTCATACAGATGACCTATATACCTTCTGTCTGCTGTGGTTAAATCTGTGGTAATCTGTAACATCTGAAAGCAGACATGCTTTGCAACTGCTTTAGAAAACAGTGAAATGGGTTTCTGGGTCCATTAATACTTGCCCCTTTGTCTCCTTTGCAACTAGCTATTCTTACTTGTGTTATTTTGTGTTCCCTCCCTTCACCTGTACTTAAGGAAGTAAAAGACTCTGCTTTTCATTGATTTTTTTTTTTATTATTTTTTTTTTTTAAACTGGATTATTTGTTTCATTGAAAGTTTGGCATATCAGGCAGAAAGTATTTAGGAGTTAATCAATGACTCTGCAATCCATACACATCTTGTGTTTGTTCTATTTGGGGTCTTATCTTGGGACTAAGTCTAGTGCTGATAAATTAATAGTTGTTAGTATTCTCACTGCTGCCTGTGTATGCAAAATATTATATCCCATTGCACTCAGCAGAGAGCTCTGATTTTGTAAATTCTCTAATGCTGTGCTAGCTTTGATGAAGAAGCGTAAATAAAACTGACAGTTATACTTCGCAAAAGTTTAGTACCATTTGTAAACCAAGTTTTTTATTAGTGTCGCTATTTTTTTTTTCCTCTTTCCTTTATTCTTTCCTCCTATTTGACTCAACTGATTATTCCTCAGAAAGATGAACATTTCTACCCAGAAGTTAATGGAACTGAAAGTCTCCTGTGATGGCTCTGGGTTTAATAATTTGAAAGATACCTGAGGCACACATTATTGTAAAAGCAAGCAGAAAGAAGCCCGTGTGAAGAGAAGGAAAAATAAAGTTGAAAAATCTCTGAGATGACATGTTTTCTCATCATTGCTACCAGTACTGTGCTGTCTGTCAACTGGAGAAATCTCAAAGCCCTGGCAGTAGCAGTAATTTAATCCAGTGGTAATTTATGTGCCACTCAAGAAGGGGTCTTTTTTTAACATGAAGAAATTACTCTGATTATATAATTGAATGGCAGAATTCATTACTGGGAAATGCCACCTGTGGAGAAAGATTTGCTCTAAATCCATTTCTACTGTGGAGTAGCAGATTAGTGCAGCATAAGTCACTCAAGAAGCCATCATGGAAATTATAGATGGAATAGACCCAATAAGCTATGTAATCCATCCCCATCAGAGTATGATTGTTCCTTATAATGTATTTTGTATTGCCAATGCAATTTGAAATCGCTCACATGATGAGTATTTAGCTGCTTTTATAGGAAATAAATGAAATGATGCTATACTGATCACAGGTGCTGACTGTGCTGCTAGAAAAGTGTTATTAACACTAGCATTAGCTGGTATTTCTTCAGCATAGTGAAGTGCAAGATAAGTTTCAAATATTCTGTATAATGCATTCTGAACCAAAAGGACAAAGAAATATTCACTTCTGAATCTTTTCAGGCTAAGTCCACACTTTGAATTGTCTGACATAGAGGTGAAAAAGCATCTATGTCTACCTAAAATGATAATGCACTCTGACTAGAGAAACCAGATACTTGAATTCTGCCTATCCCTCCCTTATTTACCCAAGTCACCCAAAATTTTTGCTAATAGTCATCCCTAGGTGAAATTAGTCAGAGATTGTTTACACAACAATCTGGTGGTTAGAGCATTCACCTAAGAAGTGTAGGGCAATGAATTTTTCTCAATTTAAGAATTATTCTTCGTATCCCCAAAACAAAGAAAAATAAGCCAATTAGCAAAACATACAGTGTCTTAGGTAAGTGCATTTTCTGTAAAATTTTTTGAAATGGAATCCCTCCTACTAGAAATGTAGGAGTCATGGGACAGGAAAGAGAGGTGGCAAATAGGAATCTGTTTCTGTCCTGCTGGCTTGTATACGTGCTGGTGAGGGACAACAACTGGTTATCTAGATTCTTGTCTCTAGGATTTTTGCATCTTTCAAACTTTTTAGTACACAAGGACAGATATGGTTAAATGCCCAAGGAAATGTCATGGTAAATAAAGAGACATTCCATGAATTTAGATGCCTATGGGGTTACAAATATGGACTAGTAGATAGGTTAGGTAGTTATCTCTCACTAAAATGGATAGCAGCTGTCTAAACCATAAGTTAGATCCAATTTAGTTGGATAGGATCTCACCTAAAATGTGCAAAGAACACGTCTACTTAAAACAAATATATTTACTCCTTTATTGCCTGGTGTTCTTATCTGAAAAAAAAAAAAAATCCTTCTGTAAAATTTGATGTATTGATATTTTCAAGCAGTTCAGAGATCCTGAAAAATGTTAAAATATTAATACACATACGGCCTTCAGTCTTCTCTTATGTTTTTAAGATGTATCGGTGGTTCAAGATTCCAGTAATTCTACCCAAATAAAAAGTAGTAGTACTACTGTGGAGCCAACAAAGAGGAGGAGAAAAGAGTAGCAGTTTAGCATGTCAGGCATTGCAGACATGGATTTGGTTTTTTTTCTTTAAAAAAGGAGATAATTTTGGAGTATATATTGCCTTTTCCAAGAGTACACAATGGCAAGATAGAGTAGGAATTTTGACTGTAAAAAGTAAAAATAAAATGATTGGACAGAAATTCCTCTGTCCCTAGGCTAGAGTTTGTAGTCAGTGTGCATGCTATGGGTCTTGCACCTTGCTGTAGTTTCTATCTTTTTTTTTCCCATATAATATAAGCCTTCATAAAAAAATAAGGGTATACAAGTGTGGGTTTCTAAATGTGTAATTTATAAGTGTTTGTCGTTGTCTGATAGCTTGCTTGGGAATGTTCAAACAAACTCTTTCTTCACCACCATCATTTAAAGAAAAAAACAAACCCAAAAGTAACAAAAATATTCCATAAACTATATTTCTAGCTCACACATTTAAAAAATACTTCTCCAAATGAGAATATTTTGCATTATGTCTTTTAAATCTACAAACTGAAATGTCATCTTGCAGGGTAGCATGAGCTACCCTTTTCCATATCAATAAAAATGAAATAAACCTATCTCACTGTAAATCAAGTATTTGTTCTGAAAATGAAATGGTAAAACAGTTCCTGTTACTTCTTACAAGGACTGCCATAAAAACCACCTTGCTGGACCAGGCTGATGGACAATCTAGTGTAGCATCTTGCCTCTAATTGAGCATGTCTGTGTTAAGATTTTAGTTCTGATCAGGAGTGCATTTTTAAATTGATCTACTGACTGTCCTTTGGTTCACACCATACCATGATCTCAAAGAACTCCCATGGGATTTCTTAAAGTGAAGCTAAACTAGAAGATGGATTCAGGGAGGGCATCTAATGCATGCCAACCACTAATGTGCATTCACTCCTTTGAGGTCGGACTAAAGCTGGTACACAGTAAAATCTTGGGAATATGTATCATGCAGATATTGGGTCCTCAGCACTGGTTGTTTTACTCTAGTGTGACCCACCAGGAGCAGACTGAAAATGTTAGGTGTAGCCAGTGGTCAATATCCTGTTCTAAAAATTAGCTATCAAGAAAAAAGGCATATATAGAAGAACTCTCTCCTTGGTGTACTTTGAATTCATAGGCTTCTCCCAGATTTCTGAGTGCATTCTGAGTGCACTATTAGGCTCATGATAGTGTTTGTGATGCTCTTTTAAGTCTGAGATTATGATTAGCATGTTCCTCTCTCTTAAGAGGGAAAATGGTTATCTCCACTTATTTTCCCTTCCTCCCCACTAAAATGCATTTGCAAAAAAGATGTATCTTAAAGTGTAATTACTGTATTCCTGAAACAGTATAAACTGTTAGCCTAGCAATCATTTGACCTTTTCATCCTGAGGAATTTAAATATAAAAGTGCTGCCAGGGACTTGGGAGGGAAAGACTCCATTCTAGAGGCAGCCATTCTTTTGCCTGTTATAATGCTTACTCCCTGCCTCATCTCTGATACCTTAATACTTCTACTTTTCAGTTATACTGCATAGCTTCATATAGCTTTGAAGTGCTGAAAGTATTGCTGCAAGATACACTATTCATAGGCAAGTACTACACCAATTTGCTTTGAGAGAGCATCTGAGATGCAGAAAGCTTTGCAACGGTCAAATACACTGAGAAAGGTAATGACTCTGGGTTGATAGGCAGACTATGGCATGTGTAGAAAAATCGCAAACCTGCCGTTCCTATTTTTTCTAATCCACCAAGTAATTGCAGCCCCTCTGAAGGGCTGAAGCTGCTTTGAGCAAACTCATGATCATCCTTGTGACTGAGGGAGGACTGCTCATGCTGTCAGATCAATCTTGACCTAGTCAATATGATTAGTTGGCAAGAAGAAGTGCTAAACAGTGCCTGTGAGCTTAAGGTGATTTCCATATTTGCCAACAGGTCATGGAAAACATGCTGCATGCATTCAGAAATATGGAATATAGAGTGCAGGTTAAGACTTGACTGTCTTCTCAAGAATTAAGATGGTAAAAGTAGGATGGTCTGAACCAATATAATCTCTGTTTAGATTTACACTTTTATCTATCCTTCTGGACTGAGCAAATAATCTTTATTAGTATGTAGTACCTTTGCTAAAAATAATGATAGGGAAAAACGTTATTTGAGTGGCATTTTGTGAATATTTTCAGTTAGGAAAAAAAGCAAAAAAAATGGAGGTTTAGAAATATTGTTTTGACAGTTTTTAAATTAAGCATTTCAACTTTTTTTACACAGCTGTACTTTTTATTTCAAGTGTGACCAAAATTAAAAAGGAGGCTAAAGAAAGCATTAACTAACCTGGCATTAAACAAAACACTTCATTTTCAGATAAGCAAAATGCTTCATTCCACCTGAAACTTTTTTTTTCATTTGGAATAATGTAAAACTTCTGTGATAGAGCTGAAATCTTTGTTTGTTAGGGTTTTTTTTACTTTGCATAAACCCCTGATTATTTCAGTTCAGCACAAAATGAGTTGGCTGTTTGGTCCCCAATATTCTTTAACCAGACTGTAAAACCCATTAAGAGGCCAACGGTATAAGTCATTATTTGTTAACCTTTAACATGTTTCATAAAAGTAGTTATCTCAAGTCATGTTGCTTGTCTCACTCAGAATTGAGCAAAAATGTGATATATTGTACTTCCCTGGTCCTTTTCCCTAAGTTCCATAATGCTTAAGTCATTAAAGCATTCAAACCCTGCTGTTAGATAAATACCATTTGCACATTTTACAGATTGCAAAACTGAGGCAGAAGGAAGTGGAGACTATAGTCCTGGGGAGATCAGTTTCTATCTTATCTTTGCAGTGTGAATATTCCCCTTAATTTCTGCAGTTTCCCACTGCACATGAAAAAAAGCGTATGAGTCTAAAGTTACAAACTAGCATGAAGCGAAGATAGTAATAGAGGTCAGGTGTCATCAGTCTTGTTGCTTTTAAATACTAGATCAAACTAGAAAATAAACTTTATTTTAAACTATGTCACAGCGGACAGCTTGATGGTATGAATCATGAGTAAAAAGTCAGGGTCACTATGGTTATCTGTTGAGAGCCTTAGGAAAAAGGTCTTGTCAGACAGCTGTATTTTGAATAAATTTATTTATATTATGAGGTATACAGCCTCAAAACTTGAGAAAAACTCAGTCGTGGAAGCAAATAGTAATGAGATCCAATACCGAAAAAAGCCGGCAACTTCAAAGGCAATTAGCTTGTCTATCTCTTTCACCTAGAGGTGCAAGAACAATACAGCTGTCACTCTTAGAATGGGTTATAGTGATACTGGTTTTCAAAACTCACTTTACTTTTTTTAATAGTCATAAATTGTTTAAAAGTGAAGGAGAGGGAACAAAGATAATTCAGCTGAATAACTCTGCTGAACTATTTCACGGTTTTGTTCTTTTGTTTCTGCTAAAAATAGAGGGCTTTATAGTGCAAAACACAGCTTCATTTTACTAATAAATTTTTATTTATTTGTTTTTGGAAGCCACATGGAGACTATGAAGTCCAAATACTGTCTCCAGCCTCCTGGTGATTTTTTTACTACTAGAAAAATACTATTCTTTATTTTTGTTGTGTCTATGGTAAAACTTCGTATTGCAACTCATGACTGCATACGATGATTTCATTCGGATCACTTGAGCTATCAAGAATCATTGGTGTAATCTATACTGTCAGCCAAGTGGAAAAATCTATGTATTTAATTATGAACAGGTGCTTCAACTCTTTAAAGTAGTGCAAAATAATAGGCCAAAAATCAACTTCTCTGCCAAATGACACCCCCCTCCCCCCCACCAACATTACCCAAAAACCTTTTCATCATCTGCGAAGAAAGTCACTGGGCTGTCTCAAAAGCGTCGTTAATTAGTCTAGAAAAATGCTGGACTCCCACCTAACACAGGTGGGTTGTTAGTATTAAGGGCATTGGCACTTCCCCAAAGAAACCAGACTCTTGGAGCACTCCTGGTTCCTAGAATGTGTTGCTCAATACAGCGGTGGGCAGCAGGGGTACCTGGATTAGGCGCTCTCAGAAGCAGTATAGCCACTAATGAGATGCTGGTCCTCTGGCAATAAGCACTTAAAAGTGGTGGTTGAAGCACTTAAAAGTGGTGGTTGAAGTGGTTGAAGGTGGCTTCACAGTGTAAAAATGGTGCCTTTAAAAGAACAGAATTCACGTAAAATACACACACACACTCAAATATATAGTGTGTGTGGGGTGTGTGTGTATATATATATATATAAAAAAAATAAAAAATCATTAGTGCAAAGAGGGCTCCCCTGGGAAATTTTTTTAGTGTTGCATTAGTCTGATAGGACTGTCTTCCTGTAGTAAGCAACACTATGTAAAATCATTATTTTTAAAAAATGTAAGTCCATTTCAAATGCTTCAGACACTTCCTAGACTTGAAAAACCTTGATCTTGTTGAACAGATGTGACATCAGCTCCTGATGCTGGAATCTAGCCATGACTCTCTGTTCCCTACATTACCTGAAGGAGACGGTAGGAATGAAAGACTGAGACAGAGACAAGCTGGAAGGAAGCTTATCATAAGCTGAGAAGATTGGCAAACTTCTGAGGGAATTTGTTCCCTTGCATTTCTGAATTTATACAAATGGAGTTAGCAGTTTTAATGACACTTCAACTTGCTATCATTGGATCTTGTTTTGTTTTGCTTAGGGTTTCTTATTACGCATGTTCTGGTAAAAATAAATGAAGAAATAATCAAATGTCTGAGGATTCCTTGTGGAATCTTGACTTCCAGTTGTTTAAAAATATGTTGCTGAAATAGCACCCAGACGCTGAAGTTTAAACTCTAGAAATTACTCTTGAAAGTTTCCTGTGTTGCACATTTGAGCATAATAATGGAATAGTTAGAGCTATGCTGAGACCAGTGAGTCAGAATCCAGACCTGGAAGGGACAGTTACCTTGTAGAGATGATCTGAACACAGAGGGTAGCCCTTTAGTGGTTTTGATGGAGCTACTTGCATGCTGAGATTACAATAAAAGATAAAGCAGAACAAGAGTGTTCACAGGCTCTAATGGAAGGCTTGCCGATTTGATCTAGTTCCAAATCACTATCTACCGCTCACGCTGAATACTGCCTCTCCCAGCAACTGTCAACAAAAGCAGCACTTCCAAATATGACATCACATTCTCAATTCAAAAGTCCTATTTTTAGTTACTTAATTTGATGTTAATGGAGATAACAGGAGTTCTCCCTGCCTAGCAGATGTCATTGCAAAAAAACCCCAACCCCCAAAAACCCGCCTAAAGCAACAAAAAAAACCCAAAAAGGAGATATCAGTTAACATATAAAAGGTTGCTCTACCCCATCTCCATCCTGCATGTGTTTATTCTTTCCCCATTGTTTCTTAAGTATCAGTTTTCTAGCTTCTTAGAAAAGATTTCCTCTTGAGAAGTAGATTAAAAAATACCTTTTAAGGAAAATGTCATTTTTTGTTTATATTTCAAATTTATAAATAGCTATGTACAAGAATATGTCTGTTGGAAGTGAAAATAATTAATAAAAGGTGACTCAGATGGCTATTCTTGTACTTGGCTTGCACTGTTGTACATCAGGACAATTTATATAACTAGAATGATTTTCTAATTATTTTAA
>JAVJGG010000040.1:890248-911212 GCA_035590195.1 Aviceda cuculoides
TTCTTTGTTTCAGTATTGTCTTCTGTATAAGCTTCTCCACTTCTAATGCAATCAACTGTTCACTCTTGTATTTGTCAAGGTCTGCTTGGAGACTGGTGTAGTTCTTAAATGTTTTCACTTCTTGGTATTAATCTGTGTTAAGTTATAAGGTTGCTTTTGGACTCTCTGGGAGTGTTCCCCAGATCAAAATGAAAGGATGCCGGGCTGTCACTTACCTAGGTCTGCTGGGGGCTGCATGGTTTGTCCAATAGCAGAGGCTAGACATGGGCAGATGCTGGAAAAAAAACAGCAGCCAGTGGTGTTCTGAGAGTGCTCTTTGGTCAAGATTATTCCAACTGGCAGATTTGGGTTATCCAGGAGCAGTTCCCTTCATTTTCCCCTAGTACCTGCTTCCCTTTTCTCCCAATCATGTTGACAAGTACCTTTTCATTCACCACTTTAAAAATATTTCATGGTTCAGTTGCTTAAGCTATGTAAGCCTATCTCACTTAATCACTTCCTTGACATTGAAAGGTTCCTCAGTTACCCAGTCTCTCCTGCTCTCTGATTTTGGCCTGAAACTATTTCAAATTCTAAGGGAAAATACACTTTAATCTAACTTTGGGCTGCATATATTGTAAAATTTACCCAACAAATACAGCTTGTCAGAGTTAGGTGATTGAATATTACCTCCCGGCTATAAACTGCATGAAATCTCACTTGATTGCTCTAATGCATAGGAAAACCCACAATCAGTCCTGGAAAGACCAGGCATTTCCTTAATTAATCTATTTGTTAATTAGAGCATTTTCCCCTTGATCAGAGAGAGAAGGCTAGACTTTTTTTATCACCAGAGTAACAGCAATTAGAGATCCTGCTGTTCCCTGGATCTTACTTTCTAGTTACACAGTTCTGTTCTTTCAAAATCTTCTCTCAGAACACAAACAAGACATAATTGGAGGCAGAGAGACAGAGCACCTTCAATCAATGGAGATGTAGTGTGGCAACAAAATAAAATAACACCTTCCAAACTACTTCAAAAGTACACAGGAAATATTCTGGGAGACCTTTGCTCTTCTCTTGATTGATATAATGCAATAAGACAGGAGCAGCAGGTCCTGTTAAATATATATTTTCAAATACTTTTAATGGAAACATTTCATTCAATCCACATAATGTTAAATATGAACTTTCATGAAAGAGTAATGGGAACTAAAGCTGTTGTCAGCTGTAGGTCAGGGAGCAAGTTCTGAAGAACAAGACTCTCTAGGCTTTCATGAGCAATACAAGCCTAAAGTTCATGTATGTATTAGGCTCAGGTGAGGTTTATAGACAGAAAACCTGTCAAAGATGCAAAGGTGTACTAAATTGCAGCAAAGTTTTAACTGTGAAGGGTGAGTTCACTGGAAGGTGAAGTGTTTTGAAAGTCCAAGGCCTAAGTTACAAAACGTTAATGAGAGTTTTCAGGTTTCAGCCACAACTGAATATTTATCTACAATCTAATTATTTAGGGAACTGATCTGCTTTTGTTTGCAATTGAAAGAGAAACTAATTCTCTAAAGAGATGGGGGGGGCTTTTTTTTTTTTTTAAAGTACTATTGTGACACTACAATGCCGATGCCAAACTCCAGGGCACTGGAGAGACTCTGTGTGAAGCTCCCTATGCAAAATAACAGCACACCTAAGAAAATCATTGGTGCTTTTGTGCCTCAGTTTCCATTTCTGTAAAATGTTCTGTCTTAAAGTGATATTGTAGCTTTATTCCCTAGAAGTCAGGCTATAGGGTAGGGGCCACCACTGTATTTTTGACTGTGCACTTGAGCACACTTCAGCATTTGGACATGCAGCAGCAATTTTTTAGCACAAGTGTGAAAGACCCTACAGTATGTGAGCCACGTGGAGTGGCCCAATCCACCGTCTTGTCTTGACCTTGCAGGGATGTGGGGAACTTCAGATAGACAAGATGTTGCTGCAGTCTTTTCAGGAAGAACACTGGCATCACATGCCCCCTGAAGGCAGGAATGAATTGTGTCTTTCTAAAACTCAGGTGACGTTTGAAATGTGTGGATTCACAGTATTGTACCGAAAGCAATTCACATCCTGGCATGTGTATGTGTGGAATGTAAGAAGAAATGTGCACTTTATTTTGCTGCTGGACTTACATTCCTCAGGCAGAATAAATACACAGATACTGTGGCTTGTGCAGCCTTCCTGAGGGACAGAAATGAACAGTCAAAGGTACCATTCTTTCATCTATACCTAAATGATTAACATTTATTTCTCTGCATTAGGTCAAGGAGTGGGCTTGGTTTCTGAAGTGCTGGCCCCATCTCACAGAATAGCAGACTGTTTAGTCCTCCCTTTACTTGGCAAAGGATGCGTATGCACATGTAAAGTTCTGGCCTGCTGACAGTTTGTCTTATGTTGACCACAAGGAGATGGTGTCAGATTCATAGGAAATAGTAACTGTGTATAAATATTTATAAAAGAATTTGTGGCGTTTTGAAGGATGAGGAAATCGTAGGAAGGGACAGGCAGGGGATAATAGCAGTTTGATAAAGGTTTGTGTTTAAAATCAGAATCTGTTTCGGATATGCTCTTTGCCATGTATGCTACTTCATGTTGTTTCTCTACAGTAAATACTAAAGGATACTACATCTTTGTATTTTCAGCTTGGATACTTAAGCAAGGTAATTTGAAAGTAATTTCTTTTGGATATTTGACAATTCATGCCAGTAGAACTTAGCTGCACAAATACCTGTGGAAAATTGAAACAAAACCAGGCAAATTCTTAAGTGAATAATTTATACGCTGAAATATTTGTAGAAGGATCTTTGCACTGTCACCTATTTCAGCTGATTTTGGTTCCTATCTAAAGCCATGGAAAGAATTTTGCTGAATTCATCTGGGATTGCATCAGGGATTGTTGTTCTTAACCTGCAAGCCCATGAGTAATTTTCTTCTCAATGTAGAACTTTGAAGTCTTTTTTTAAAATGAATTAGGATGTGTATACGTTTCTTACAAACCCTACCCTATAGGTCTGCATGCAGCAGGATGTGAACTTATTTCCTGTCTCTGAGATTCAGGCCCTCAAACTGCCAGTGTCACAAGTGAAATCACCCCTCAACAGCTCCTGGCAGGAAGTTCTGAATACCAACTTTAATTAACAACTTTATTTTTGAATAGCATCAAGGTTATGCACATAGTGAAGAATTCTTTTCTCTGGCATCTAGATCAGAAAAAGGTGCATCTGTTTGTTTTTTATATTGAAGTCTTATAAGTTAAAGAACCTACAATAGTTTTGATGTAACTGGCAATGTTAAAACTTCTAAACTAGTAAATTCAACCAAGACCCCTTCATTTAAGACAATGACCAATACTGTGAGGAACTGCTTCTGGAAGTTATTTCCAAGAGCGCTATGAAATGTATTGCTGTCTATCAATGACAATCTAATCTGAAAAGGCTCAGAAGATTGAGGCTTGTCAACAGAAAGAATCTACTGAAAGGACTGGAAAGTTCTAGGACTTGTATCACTGCAAGAGGCTTAATTTTTTTTTTTCCCCACATGATTCATTATTTACCAAACTGATAAAATACAGCCAAACTTACAGATACTGTGTACAGTAAGTACAGAAAGGATAGCTCTATCACAGATTGGTGCTGGTCTGTGGGAACCTGGATGAGTTGGAAGTCCACACATCTCTTTTTCTGTCTAATTCCTTATTTAAATTATTGTAGGGAACAGAGAAGCAATATTTAAAAATATTTGCAAAGTTGGGGGGTTTTGCTGGGTTTTGGGTTTTTTTTTGTTTGTTTGTTTGTTTTTTAAACCATCAATAACTGTAGATATTGGGGCATGATATGACAGCAAAAGTTGAAAGGTAAGTGTAGTGGGGTGAGAAGCTGGAGCATAAGAGAACACTGTTACTGAGTATAAGATATTAGGTAACCACTGATTTTGTGCATGTTACCAATATTTCTGAATGAACTGATTGGAGCCTTATTGCCAGTGTTCCTAGTGATACTAAGAAGAGAGGAATCTGTCTGTATCAAATAACCTTGCTACTATGATGGAAAACCTATGAACCAAATCACAACAAAATCCACAAATAATTAGATCTCTGATTTCAAAACAGGAGTACTTTGATGTAAGCATATCTTCCTGGAAATTCAATAGAGAAATGGGGTTTGGCTATAAAACTGTATGAAGATGATACAGCTAAGCTGATATAGTTGTTTGATTCCCACTGAGAGAGGCAGCCTCATTCATTTTCCTTCGCTGTGCTTTGCCCACTGACCTTTCTCAACCTTGGATGAGCAGTCCCGGACCTGGCACTCAGCCGACCTCTGTCAGGCCAATTCAGTTCTCAGAAAATAGTAACTTTTCATGCTGGTTTAATTCCCTGCCAAATTAGTGAGTTGTGTCTGCTCTGTGAGAAGTCAGAGGAGGGCTTGAGCTGGTGAGAATTGGTGTCCGGGAGCTGGGGTGGGCTCTGCAGGTGGGCAGCAGCTAGGCATTAGGTTAGTTCAACAATCCTGTCTAAATGCACTTGTAGGTATAAATTTAACCATACTGGTTCTTTCTGCACAGTATCTTTACTGAAACCTAATTTACTTTGATGCATTTTTTTTTTCTTTTTGTCTGTAGCTTCAGAATTTTTTTTATTATTTTCTGTCACCCACATCAATACCTCTTAGGCTCTTCAGAGTCATTCCAGCTCTTGTCAGCATGCACCAATCCACTGCTTGGTACTGCAAGGATTTGTATCAAGCCTGAATGTTGGCCAATGTCAAGGAGTGCATGTTTTAATAGTTTTAAAAGCTGCAGTCCTTTCTTCTTTTGCTGTAAATGCATTAATGGAGTATTAGAAATGTGTACTCTCTACTAGGACTGAGGCCTCAGTACAGCATCAGCTGGAAATACATTGTTGCACTGTGACTTCAGGACTGGGCCTGAGAGGAGTGAATCATCAGTGTAACAGCAGTAGGAGGTTGGGAGTCAAGAATTATCTTCTTCCCTAGGTCATATTCCTTCCTAGACTATGGAAAAAAAAAAAAAAAAAAAAAAAAAGGGATTTGGTGGTTTTTTATGATAGCAAATTGGTTCATAACCCGGTTGCTTTTGCTCTCTAAGGAGTGAATCTGGGGACTGGAGTCCAAAACAGTATGCTTTTTGCTTTGTCTGCTTCTAGTAAATGTACTCCATACTCCACACATTTAAGGCAGGTACTTTGTGAAAGCTTTCCCTTGCCACAGAAACTAGTGCAAGTGACTCCTCAATAGAGTGGTGAACAGGTTCCTACTGTACCTCACATGTTTTGCTGCAGATACACTTGCCTCTCCTCACACCCCATCAGCCTACTTTGGTTGACAGCTAATAAAGCCTAGAGAAATCTCCCCTTGCACATTTTTTTTATAGTGTAATGCCCATGTCTTTGATAGTAATCTCCAGGCAAACATCTGTATTCTCAGTAGCAGGCAATGAATTGTGGTTTTAGGAGCCAATTGGACTCTTTTCACACTTTTGTGAACACTTTTGCCCTAGGTTAATATCCCATCAACACTGTTTCTTTTTTAGTTACCTGCCAAGACTCTTTACCCAACAGTGAACTTCATATTTATTTTTATCTTCCTTTAAAACTAAATTTCTTTCACCTGTCAACAGATGTCATATTGTTCTTTTAATTGCATTTCACTTAACTGTGAATAATCTCATAGCACTTTTCAGATGCTGGCTTTTGAATACTTTTCTTTTCCTCCTTCTTTTTGTCAAAACATGAAAAAATATTCTGAATCTTCAGTTCCCACTGTATTACTTTCCATATATTTCTCAATCTGCTGAAAACGTTATTGTCTTTTGGTATTTATCACCCTGAGAGCAGTGTTATACACAGGTGTTCTGTCTCTAAGCCACAAAAAACCATCCAAAACAAACAAACAAAAACTGTGAGAGAAGGAAACTAGAATATATCTTTATATAGGTGGAAGAAGTGTAAGCACATCTCATGCAGCTAATTTGGATCCGTAAGGTGTGATTCTGGAACTCGGTGATAAGCATCTAGAAAACTCAGCCTGGTTTTGGTGCATAAACTGACCTTTTCAATCTTCTCAACGACCTTGCTATACAAGCCCAGATATAGCATAAATCTGTTCTCATCCTCCCTAAGAAAATATCATTTTTCTGTGTCCAAAATTCCTTTGCCTTAACTGAAATATATGAAAGGATTTCGGACAAAGAGCTGCTGGACCACGGTAGCAGATTTTGTTACTTTCATTCCTCAGGCACCTTGTAGTCAGTAGAGACTGACATTAGATATTGGGCTGACAAAAACTAGGCTTGCCTCCTGCTAATATCCAGATATATAGTTCTGATTTTTGGGCAAGCAACTTTTATAGAGCTGTGCCAGACTTTTCAAGGCACTGACTATTTCAATTGAAAGAGCTCTAGAAGCAATCTGCTGTTACAAATGTGTGGCCATGAACCTCTGTTCATGAGGGGAAAAATGAGTGTTATCACAATAAAGAAATACATATGCTGAATCAATAGTACTGAGGCTCTTCACATTTTTTAAGTTTGGCATGTGCTCAAGGAGTCTATTGATTTGTGGCATTATGGTGTCATCCTCTCACCCTCTTCATCTTGTACAGATTGTGAAAAGACAGCATACTCATCATATCTGTGAAAGGAAACATAAGGATGAAAAAGCTGTAAGGGTGGGCTGGACATTCTCAGCGCTAACTTCATCTGTGTACTTCAGAAACAAAACTCGGAATTGCACATTACCAGTCTTCAGAGACATAAAGACATATCTCGTCCTTTCACAGTAGCCTTTACCATACTGTAATTAACATCAGTGAGAATTTCGCTGTAGACACAAGGTAAGGCGCATCCACAGTGCTCGCAGAGCAGAGGCTGCACAACAACTTCCCTCTGTCACATGGCATGGAGTGCACGTCTCATTGTGTGCTCCATGGGCAATGGGAGGGCTGCATCTCTCTTACCCACTCCTCCTCCATACGCTTCTCTAAATTCACTCCTACAGTTCACTGGAAAAGTCCCAGTATGAACACTCAGGCAAGTTATTAGTAAGAACAATAAAGTATCCTTTGTGGCAGTGCTGTTCTGATGCTGAAACTGAACAAGTATGAAGTGGAGAGAGAATATAAGAAGAAGGAAAAAGGAAGAAATAATAGGGAAAACCCTGAAAATTATCTGTTCTGATTTTAGAGAGAATTTTAATTTCTGAATTTTCATGAAAATTTCCTGTTCTAACCTTTACCACTCAAGTCTTTAGAAATAACATACTGTAATACATATGAACTTATATTTTTGTGAAAGTAGAGTTGAATGAAATTTGGCATTTTTTCATGATACAGCTAAAATAAGAAACAATTCATTTTCTTTTACACTCAATCAACTGTATCTTTAGCAAAAATGATAATACATACCCTTAAAAACATCACAGGAATTTGTAAAATGAATTTTAGTAGCTGGTGTGTTGTGAATCAGAAATATTACGGTCTAATAAGAATTTATAATTTGAATGTCTCACAAACTACTTTGTGTATCAGTTCACACTTTAACTATTTATAAGCTTTATACGAATTTGGAATTCATTTCATTACACAAACTATTGGCTTGCAGTAGTCACTACTGAACAGTTCTGCAGGCCACAAATAATTTTGTAAGAAATAAAAAAAATCAACTGAAGTAGCAGATTTTTGTCATCTGCTTGGTAAAATTTAGAAAAAGAAAGGAAAGGAGAAGGGGAGTATGTTTATTAGTTGTGGTAGACAATTAGCTGAACTCTCATAATTGTGTCATACCACTTATCTGATCAGTGGATAAACTGGATAGCGGTAACAGACAAAACCAGATCTGGGTAGATGAAGTTATTGTTTTCAGTTTTCAGAAGAGGGAGAAAAGGTGAGAGTATACATTATGTCTGAAATGATTTAGTAAGGAAAAAAGGGGGAATTCGGTAGAATAGAATCTCTTTTATGCTTTAATCGAAGAACTCTTAGATTTTACTGGTACCTGCCGTTCTTAACATAGCAGAGAATCTGAGCCTGGCTGTCTGCTTTGTATTCTGTACGGAAACCTGAGATGTTCCATATTTTCATTAAGAGCTTGGATAGTCTACCATATGACCATGTCCCCATGAGCTATGGAAACACCAAACTAAAAGTGATATTTTTGCCCTTCTTCAAGGGACTGAATGTCTTGGGAGACAGGCTTTTCTGCTTCAAACTAGAACAAAGCCTGTAATCTAATATGTAGATTCACTAGCTGGAGAAAAAAAAAGAAAAAAAAAAAAAAAGAGAGGGGAAAAAACCCCAAACAACCTCAATCTCATGAAGTTAATTTCATGTCTAATTTCTTTGAGATTTTTTTTTTTTAACATCCAAGATCCAAACCCAACTTTTTCCTTGGTATATCTTTACTGAAAGGTTGTCTGAAACTACTAGTGCAACTTTGATTCTACTCTTGTTAAAATACACCCCAAATCCCTTCTTATGTCAAACCAGGTTAGCCATAAAATAGCATTTAGATGCAGATGTAATTCATCTTTCTAGTTTATAGCAAAGATGAATTTCTTGAGACTTCTACAGCTTTTCCACAAATTCCTGGTAATTTGTAAAGAGAAGACATAGTCTCTCACAGATTTATTAGTTAAAAATTTTAACATTACAACAAATAAATTTTGAAAGTGCTCATCTCTTTTCTTCAAGTTACAAGTAGTTACAGTTTTGGAGAGTACTTTTTTTTCTACCCAGAATAACCCAGATGCTTAAAGTCAGATATTAATCTCTGTAATATTTCTAGGTACATCCATCTGGAGACAGAGAGTATGTCCATTCTCTGGGAGAGTATCCTTTGTCACTCCATTACCTACTTGAATAGTATGTTATTTTAGAAAACATGTATACACTAATCTCCCTGAAATTTCTGTAGTAGTACATTGCTCTTTCCACAATCTTTTACTTATTCTTAGAGCCAGTTAACAGCAGTATTGTTGGGTTTACTTCAGCTAAGCTTAGAGTGTGGAAAATACAGCAAAGAAGAAGATGCAGAATAAGGGGAAATGGTGAGTTCTTGGGAAGCTTCTGTTCAACATTCAGCCCTACTTTCCATTCCAGTATTGCTTTTCTCCACTCCTTCCTTACTCAGTTGTACTTTCTGAAATAACCTAGATGCTAAAAAGGTAATAATAATTAAAAGAAAAAAAAAAGGGGGGTTAGAAATTTATGCAAGGCCCAAGAAAGGAAAATAATTGTAAAAAATGGGAAACAGACTTCAGCATTAAAAGAGACTCTGAAACTGAGAAATGCTGAGAAATGGGACAGGAGGTATGGGACTATAATAGGGGAGAAACACAGCATTAGTCCTATTTTCCCTTCATGTAATAGTTGAATTGTTTGCATGTGATCGGATGCCCTTGCTCTTCGCAACAATGTTTCAAGCATTAATCCCATCAGTTTGGATGTTTTCTATTTGGACTTGCAAATGATGTTACCGGAGAGCATTATTTTGTTTTTCTTGGTTATTCACTTTGCAGTTTGCTTTCTGAAAGATGCATAGAGATTCCCATGTGCAATCTTCTAGCTAAAATTGAAGACAGCCCCAAGATAGTGGAAAGATGCAATAAAGCTTTGTTGAACAATTCCTGTTCTCACAATTACAGCGCATTTTCATTAAATGGCTCTCCTGAGACAACTTCTCCAGGTGCAAGATTGCTGTAGGTCTCTGGCTCTCAAAGGTGCTGAAAGTCTATACCTCTTCATTATCCTCTACATCACATTATTCTGTACAGCTATTCCGACTCTTATCTTCCAAGAAAGTCTGGCTAAAGAAGGAGCTGCCACTTCAGCAAGAATGCCAACCACGCACAGGGAAGTGGCATAGCTTGCATTCCTGAGGCATTGAAATATTTTTATTATGGATGTTCCAGTATAAAATTGCCATTCTTATAAGGAAAATTACTTTTCCTGAAGAGACAATGAGGCATCATACCTAGTGTATACTGTAAATTAGGAAGTTTAAGTGGTCTCTGAAGAAAAACGAAACCTTTCTGAAAATATAAAGTTTGGAACATATCATATAGCAATAATAATAAATAGGTTTATTTTATAAAGACTTCTAGGAAATGTGGAGAGCTTAATAATACCTAAGTAAGATCAAGAACTTTAAGAAAGTGTAGACAAGAACAAGGTGTATGTTGTGTTTCAGAGGAGAAGGGAAGGTTTTCTTAGCAGTGGACAGAAGAACAGTTCAAAGCTAAAATTGACTAACAAGAAATGCTTATAGTTTCATAATGCTGTTAAACAATGTAAAGGATATCAGTCCTTGATAGCATCCTGGGATATTTAGGAATGGACATATATTTCTTTCTACTCTTTAGAAAAGGAGTTTAAAGTGTGTTGTGACTGAACAATTCAGAACATCATTCCAGAACCCGGTTCCAGGCATCACCACCTTTGTCATGGAACTATTTTTTTTTTAATTAGCATTCTAATCATGAGTCTTGTTTATCTTTTGGGTACTGTGATGTTTCCTTATTAGCTACGGTGTTTCTGTGAGAGCTCTGCTTTGGGAAAACTAAAGGCAGAGAGATGCAGAATGAAAGGATGTGAAGCTGCTCTAAAAGGAATAGCATTATCAGCAGCCTTGACTCATCCAAGGAAAAAAAACAGCAAAACAACCCAACAAAAAACCCCCACCACAAAACCACCAAAACATCTGCTTCTTTTTATCCCTCATTTACATTTTTTGTTTTATCAGTTAGTAAGAACTTAAAGGTGATTAATTTACATAATGAATCCTTTGAGATATGGAAGTCTTGTACACTTCAGTTAAATATAGGCTATTATTAGTCTTAGGATGGTGGTAGCATGGGGTACCTCCACTATAGATGAGGGCTTCAGTGTTAGAAGTCCTATCCAGAAAAACTGAGGTCCTTTACCTAAAGATAATCAACTGTTCTGGGTTTAGCTATGAACCTAAGAGAGGAAATCTTATCAGCTATTCAATTGTATGTAGATACCAGTCAACAGAAATAACTTAAAACCAGATAATTTCCAAGATTCCCTTTGTTAATTACAGATGGGAATCTAAAAATGGGCACTTCTTCATCATATCTAACTCAGAATAATATTGCCATCGTAATCTCACTTATTTACTTACTTACCTTACTGCTTAGTGCAGTAAAATGTAGGTTAATCGGGGTTGATTCTCCATGAATTATCTTGGCATAAAGAGATGTAGAGTCCACAAAGAACAATACAAAAGGCACATTATCTGTTCATCGATATTTTTAGCCAGGATATTAGAAGATATCTATCTGAGTACTGAATTTCTGTAATGGACTCCTACTAAGAATAGTGGGGACAAACAACTCCTCCAACTTTAATGCCTGTGATACCATGGGTGAACTTGATGATCTGGGAGGTCCCTGCCAATGTTCTGTGTTAAAGAGGGCATGGTTTGGCCAGTACACCAATGAGCTGACCAGCGTTTATGAAGAAAGTACAAATGTTTTTGTTAGAATTTCATTAAGACCATCAAGGACAAAGTTATAGTATCAGCAGTGACTTTTCTTCTGGACAATCTTAAATAGGCTCAAAGTCTTAAATGACAAGAACATGACGGCCAGCCTGTGATATCCTAAGGACTGTAACTGTTCCTTACAAATGCCCTAGTGACAGGGAGTCTTCATAAAGAAACAGAAATAATCCAGAAGGAAGAGAGTTCCTGTACTTCTATCAATTATTTGTTGCATGATAGGAGGGAGCAAACAGAAGCAGATAGACTTATAAAATAGGCTGGCAGAAATGTAATGAACTCTGCCCAATCCTATAGATGTATAAGAGACACCAGGAGCTTTTAAAAGAACAGCCCTGGAAGAAGAGAAAAGGTCTGTCTACATGAGGACATGGCCAGGGGGTGTGTGGGGGGAATTAAGTAGTCTAAAAGTGTGAATTTAAATTGTGTTAGTTAAACCACATAAACAATTATGTGAATACTCACCCTTAAAACTAAAGTGGCGTAAATCCAATTTAACATAATCTACTTCAAAGGTAAATTAAAATAAACTGAATTAAGATTATTTTAATTCTGAACCAAGGTGTTTATACAGCCATATAATAAGGTAAAAGTAATCTAGTTAACTGGGATTAACTTTCTGAAGTACACTGGTGTAAAAAGTCTTAAGAACTGAGTGTGTTTTGCAAGATGTGTACCACTAAACTTTTCTTGCTAACAAGAAAAGTTATCTTTAAGCACCTATACTGTACTTAGCACACAAGACCCAATAACTCAACAAAGACAAGATAGACTAGGACAGCAACATTTTAGCAAAGACAAGTTTTGCTTTGTTTTTTTCTCAAACAAACAAAAAAAAAAAAAAGAGAGAGAAAAAGAAAAAAAACCAAAATGGTTACTTCTTTTAATATAGGTATTTGAAAACTGAGGTAAAAAATAGAGGGAAAAGTTATAAGAAAGATTAGAAAAAGGATTTGACCAGTTAAGAATTGTCAGTCCTTCTTAGGCAGTTAGTTTTTCCTAAACAGTGTATGGGAAGATGGGCGTGAACCTCAAAGAACGTGTTCTGTAGTGATCAATTTGAATAGATATTTTCCATTCATCTTAGCAGCAGCTACATGCACTCCTGAAGCATAGAACAAATCCCTTAATCTTGTCCTGGTATTAATAGCCTATTGAGATCACATTACGAAAGCCTTCCTAACTGATATCAATGTCAGAAGGAAATTCTAATTATGAATTGTTTTAAAACATTACAGTAGGACTTTGAATCAGAGTTATGAATTTTATCATGTAGGAGAACTCATTCTGATCTCTTTTAAACCTTCTTCTATCACTAAATACTGTATTAAATCAAGGAGACTTGGAGTCTCAAATTATTGTATAATTTTGGCTTGTGAGATTAGTGCTATGTGTTTATATTATTCCTCCTCAAGACAGTCCATTATTTCTGATTAATTTTAATTAAGCCAGCAAATGGCCTTTTATCTCTGTACTTCCAGTAGCTGCTCTGTGCTAACATTTGTTTGAGTTTACATTTAATAAATATCTCCTGCTTAACCCTTCAGCAGTAGCTTGAACTAGAGTGCTGGTAATGAAGATGTATGGAAATAAAGACAGGAGAAAAGCATTAGAATGAAATGGATTAAGTTGGCTGAGAAGTCTGAAAGGCTCACATAACAAATGATGCTACAAGAGCACCAAGGCTGAATAAATATCAAATTGATTTAATTGGGTTACTCCTTCAAGGTCACACCTAAGAGGTTATGTTTATGGCTTTTGCCACACAACTTCTATTTGGATTAGTGAAGAGTAAAGCAATGCCATGGAGGAAAAGAGAAGGTACTGCTAACTTCTATACAGTCGCACCAGTTCTGTTGGACAATATGCAACCGTTACGTTTTCCAAAAATAAGAGATTTTTGAAATCTGTGTTAAGTGACTAACTCTTATAATACTCTGCAGAAATTACATATCAGCCACCATCTGTCTCCCACTTAGCCAACTGGAAAGAAGCTATTAAATAAAACCTGGCTACTTACGACCCAAGAATATCCATTGTCTAGTGGCCCCATTAGTTGCCTCATTTGAACCTGAATAGTGACTTGAAAGTAGGAGCAGTTTAATAATAAGGACGTCATCTACTGAGATAACTTTCTTAGTTTTGGTTCATATTTTACATTTCCTACAGTCAAGATTCTAATCCAAGGAGAGCCAATGCAGCTCAGGAGAGATAAAAATTTTAAATCCCTTAGCCTTTAACTTCAGCCTAAGTATGTTCTCAGACTGCAGAGGGTAAGCAAACAGTATCTTCCTCATGCTTATTTTATTAGAAGGGGCCATTTATAATATGAGTTTAGAAATGTACAGAAGTACAGTATTCAGCATCCTTGATCAAATATCTGCTTAGTATCCCCTTGGTTGCTTGAACCTTGGATAATGTGTTATTTGGAGTTCAGTAAACTTCATCCCTAGGAACGTAACAGAATATTTTTAAAGATATAGTATGGATAATCATGAGGCATTTTAATGGATAACATATTTTTTACTTAAGAGGTTTAAGGTACCCAGTGGTATTTTGCTGGCATTATTCCAAATTCATGGCTGGCATTGTGAAAGTACTCAAAGTCTGTTGTAAGGAAACTTGTACTTGCTGGTTATGCTTGATAGGTGGTGATTTTGTGATTGGTTTGTATATCATACTGGGAAATAAAAAGAACATATACTTTCATAAAATATCTCATTAGACTGAAAAGAGATTGACATACACAGCTAAATACTGTGGGCTTTTCTGTGTGAATTACAAGTATATGCTGTTTTCTTTGTGGCTGTTTTCACCCATGCGAAGGCATCTACAGATGTCTCAAAACAAGTGAAGGAGTAGAGTATTTAAGAGCATCATGTAGTGAGGATTATGCAGCCAGTGCTAAGATAAGGGGTGGGAATTAAGCAACATTCCAGAAAATAGACTGCATTTTTAACTTACTCCTTGAAAAGAATTGCTTCTTTGCTGCTTACCTAAATATTCCTTTTATTGCACCCATGAAGCTAGCTGTTGTTTCCATGTCCCTTTTTCTTAAAAGGTTAAATGTTTCTTTTCATATTTGATAAGCAAAACAGTGAGGGAAATACTAACCATAAGGCAAATTTGCAGTTGAGGTAAATCAGTCTGACTCGGCTGATGCCCATGGAGTTAAACCAATTGACACACCACACAGGTATGTTGCCAGTGATTCGTCTAGTGTTAGGTTTACATCAGTGGTTAATAATAAATAGATAAGAATGGCAGTAAGAACTTTGTGTTGGTAATTTGGAATATACTCTCACAATATATTAATAATATTTTGAGACTATTAATAAGTTTCTAACTAATCTTATCAAGATGTTGGTCTATGCCCCATTTAGGCAGTTATAAGACTTTGTTTATTCTTTTAAGAAAAAAATCCTTCATAATATAAGTTTGTGTTTTTTCTAATTGTATAAATAAACAAAGGTTTTCAAGAGCCCCATGTTCTTAGACTTATTTCGTAATGTGGAAGCACATTCTTCAGGCATACTCTGTGATTTTATACAACATATATAGAACTACAGAGTTAGTGTGAACAAACCTTAAAAATTCATACATGTTTTCCAGAATTTCAGACCATTATTCTGACCTTTCTAGTATAAAGATCATTTGATAATGCATTAAAATATTTCCAGCATGTTCTAATTTCCACTCATAGTAGGGGTATTTCTTCTGTACAATTTCTATTTCTGGATGAAAGCAGAAAGTATAGAGTTAGTTAGGAATCTACGTATACACATTTCTATATATCTATAATGCATAGTTATAAAGTTATGTTTTAATATTATAACGTACTTGCTTCAGCTTTTCTCCTTAGCGCTGAACCCTAGAAAAAAGATTTTGCTACCAATATATGTTCATCTTCAACACATGGGAACTGTTAGGAAGTGGTGGCTAGGTGTCAGTGCTGTCAGGCTTGGAATGGGCAAGAACCCAGTGATACCAGAATGTTCCAGCCATCTGTCCTCTGCCAGTCCAGGAAAGCATCCCTCTCCTCCCTGGTCTTTCTGCAACCCAGCACTAAAAGCATTAATATGGGTACTCTGAATTACTGGAATCAAATAATAATAATGGGCATTTGCCTTGAACAAATTACAGTTATGAACCCTGAAAATTTTTGCCTAAAGCAAATTGCTGTGCCCAGGTTCTTTAATATATATCCACCTGTAGGGTCTAAACCTAATTGCAAACTTATAAAACACAGGCAACTGGGACAAAAGGTAGGATAGAAGGGGAAACAGATGATAAGGTAATGAAAGTAAGTCCATCTGGTATATAAATTCAGTGGGTAACATATAGTCTAAAGTCTGCTTTATTTATAAAGAAGGGATTGGTTTTGGTGTTGATAACAAACAGTTTAGAAATCTACAGTTTGGTCCGTATTTGCTACAATACCTTTGTTTGTTTTCATGTTATAGAAACCACTTAAACTCTCCTTGCAGTTTTTGCTCTTGAAAGTTTGCTGCGTAGAAGATACTAGAGAGACATCACCTATCTGTTATGATAGAGCTTAAAACTAAAAGCAGATGCTACTGCAACTGAGTCCATTGACTGCCATCATCCCAACTACATTCCCCAGTGAAGTTTTCCAGTTTTGCTTTATCTGCTCTCACCAGTTATGAAAGTTCTTTGACTTCACCAGAGTGAAGTCCTAAACTAGAATTCATTTTCAGAAATTATCTCCGTAATATTCAATTTGTATTTTTTGAAAGTTCTGTCACAAAACTTCTTGTAGATGTTCTGTGGAACTGCCATAATACTCCCATTTCTTCCTTACCCAGTCCTCTTAAATATACTCCTGCCAATGTTAGTACAGAAATACATGGTTTAGAGGGAATTATTGTACTTCTTAACAACCTTTAATTGCTCCCTATGCTTACTGTTACCAAAGAGAAGAAAGTATGCCTGGGTATGAGTTCTTGGTGGGCAAAGGCAGATCATCATCTATGTGAGTCTAAAAGGCAAACTTTATTTTTTGCTTGAATTAATGAACTACTGCCACTGTGCTTGTACTCTGGAAAAGAAAAAATAAAACTCTTCACAAGCCCGCAAGGGCTTCTGAACTGCATTTGTTACAGTGCTAAACCAAACAGTGCTTCTGCCAGTTTGCGTTCAAAATGTTTCCTTATTTAACTATGTGCCACTTATAATCAATAATTAGCATTGGTTGCCCTCCGAAGTCTTTATACCTATTAAGACTTTTATAAAAGGATTTAATAAGTAAAATAGGTTTTGCCATGTCTTATTTGAAACAGATAGGCTGTAGAGTTTCAATGGTCAAAACTTACAATTCCTCAAAAGCTTTTTCATTTCAGTCATGCATATTATTGTGTGATACAATTGTCTTGGGAATACCGTAAAACAAAGTGTTACTTGTACTTTCTATATAATGATTATACATTGGATTGTGACTATGGAATTTGTACTTCCTTTATCTCTGCTGGGATTCTTTAGCACTAACTAGAGCTTTGAATACATCATGGGTCACAGAACGCTTTCATAAATAAAACACCTGTATTAAAATGTGGTTCTATGGTTTTCCATTCACAGTGCAGCAGGATCCAGCTATGTTTACTGAGGCCATCATGTGGATGTTAATTTCTCAGTTTGATTGTGTATGCCAAAAAAATTGTATTGTACATGGAAAAGAAAACATGATCCCTTTCGCAACAGTAAAACAGAGAGGCTTCACTGAGAAACCCGTGTAGATTAAGCACTGATCCTGCCGATGACTTCAAGCATTTTGAATGCCAGCTTCCAGGCTGTTGGTTAGGATCAGACCTCAAGTTTTTCAAGTTATCTGTATTGGTCCTTCAGAAACCATACCCCAAAGATCCCAGAAGAAATTACATTTAAAAATTTGCTATTATAAAGAGACTCTTCTCCTTCATGGTTTGCAAATATCCAGCTATAGGTACTGATTCTCTTAATATTATAGAGCAGTACCGTCTGAATGGTTAATGACCAGAAGCTTCAGCCTTAAAATTATTGCTGAATGACACGAACATTGGAAGCCCTGTTCAGTTTACATGAGCACAGGTATTCCCTGGCTTTTCAGAGGTGCTAGAATACTTGAGTTGTCCCTGTGAGCTGGTATATATGACTCATGACCTCAGGAAGGCCCACACGCTTCTTAAGTGGTAGCCAAGGTCGAGTGGATAGTGACATCTGAAGTACCCAGGACACCTCTGGGCAATTCAGATGACACTTGACAGAAACTCCACAGAGTTTCTCTAACTGCTCTATGTTCTTTGCACAAATAGTACCAGGGCTGGCTTTCTCTCAGGCAACAGAGACAGTTGCCAGAAACATCAGCGGCCATAGTTCCTGGCTTGGTGCCTCTGTCATTCTCACAGACTAAAATAAAACCGTGGACCACAAATCCCATTTGTACCCCACTGAAGGCTCTTTTACCATGCAAAGTAACAGCCAGAGTACGGTTCTGTGATTGAGTTACCACAAAACCCCTTTAGCACAGAATATAATTCTGCTGATGCTACTGCATAGTCCTGAATCCAATGTCCAGGCCTTTTCAGAATGGTAAATAATCCCACATGTAAAACCAAGTTAGGTCATCACAGTTGTTATCACCCTACAGTGAATACCAGAAGAATTAGTAATGACCAGCCATTTGCTGCAAAGTGTTAGAGAGATATGTCTTTTATACTTCATATACAATAAAAGATGTGGCTGGAATGCAAGACAACATTGGTTTGATTCCCTGCATCTGGAAGCTTGGGGCTGTTTGTATCTTTCTCCTTTTTATGTCAAATGTGAGTGTCATCATCAGTTTCTTATTTTTTTACAATATGTGTTTGTTCATTTTTATTTAGCCTTTGCATAGGTGAAGGCGTTTAAAGTAATATCTTTGTGCTTTATTTACACACATGACACACACTCACACCATAGCTGTAACTGTCTGGAGAATAATGATTCAGTGCATGAAAACTCTCAGTGTATGACATTTGTTTTTATTCTGCATGGGAACTAAACCAAAACAATCCTGAAACTTAACAAAAAGAAACAAAAAGCGTCAAAACAGATGTTTTAAGAGGGGGAAAAAACCCAACGTTTTTAGCTTTTCTCTTTCCGTCTGTCTCTGTCAGCAAAAGTAATCAGAGAAATATGCACCTGAAAGATTGCCTGCATAAAAGAACATTGGAAGTAAAACACTTCTAGTAAAATATCCTAGTTTTGAGAATGAATAGTTCAATCAAAATATATTATCTCAATGTTCCTATTAGGTATGTCTATAAACACTTCATAACACACCCTCATACCTTTCCACCACAACAGACATAACACATGTATCTGTTTCAGTATAAACACATTAAACTATTCACAGAAACATAAATATATTTGTGAGCACAAGACAGTCATTTACACTCTGGTATACATACAAATTCAACACACACATAACGTGTAAAAATTCATCAGCTGACTTCCTTTTTCCTGACAGACACGTTCTTTGCACATTTTCTGACTGGTAATAGAAATCACCTAAAGGATGTAAGGCAGAAGTACAATAGCAATATGGAGGTCAGTCAAATCCTGCTGTAAAGAGCAGCAAAATATGCCCCAATGTTTCTTGAGTACTTAGTCTGGTCAACATCACAAGTCAGAATCATATAGAAGATATAATGCCAAGGTCTGTTACTTGAATAAGTGATAGACTTTGAAGGAAGCCATTTCCTTGTTACTAACCTATATCCAGATCATGTCTTTATGAAAAAACATTCATACAAATGTATGCAAAGACTTCACTTTCTTATTTGTCCATCTAAGCAGAATGTTTGTTCTCTGTGGTATAAACAAGAGGGGTGGGCCAGCTTTATAGCTCTTCTACAATGTTTTTGAGGACTCTGTTCTTCCCAGGAGCTCCCTGTTACAGGGCTTCCCTGCTATAGAAACAGTAGGAAAGATAGTGAGAATCATACCCTGTATTGGTAGCCTGGGGGAAGTAGCAACGCTCTCTCTCATGCACAGCTAAGCTACACAAACAGCAGTGTGAGCAGTTAAAAAAAAAACAACAAAACACACTGTGTACTGTGTACAAGAGTTCATGATTTGAGCAGAAATAAAATACTGCTTTCTTAAAGGAAATTCCACGTGAAAATTGTTGCAGTTGGAAGCTAAAATCTGATCTAAACATAGTTTTCTAACTGGTAAAATGCAATTGGCTAAGATTTATTTATTTTTTTTTTTTTTTCCTTTAAACTGAGATATGTGCAATTACGTGCTTAGTTGTATCCATTCTAGTTCCTGGAGAAGAATAAATAAACTGTAGTAGTGAAAGCAATTTCATAACATTATGCCAGCCATCATAGCCACACTTAAGGGATTGCACTACATAAGATTTTTAATATGGTCATAACAGTACAACTCTTGTGTGTAAACAGAGCCTTTTAGAATGTGGCAAGTATCCCGACGATCTATACTTGTTACTGGGATTACTGGCCCCCTCTGACAGAGCCTCCACAGTATTTGTAATATTTCTGCTTACGTTTTTACTTCCCATTCCCACCACAGCTAAGTAGAGAAGTTGTGAAGAAGAAAGCATTAAAAATAATTTAATTAATTATTTAGTAAGTGTATCGTAACGTCATAAAATGTTGATTTATCTTTTGCTGAAGCTTTTTGAGTAGTGAATAGCAAAGGACTTGGTAGTATAAAGAGGGAAGCAGATTTTAGACTTCTGTGAACCAGTTAGCATATTACTCCTCTGTACCTTTACAAGCAGAGGGAATTCTTCCATTCCCATGTTGCTTCCCATATATGCCCCTCTCTTTAATGTATCTCTTTCTAGGTAGTCTACGACTTATTTGCTTTTGTAGGGAAGAAAATTTTGTGTTCGCTTCTTCCTGCTAAATTCAAATCTAGATTCCACAAGAGTTGTGAGCAAAAAAATTTCTTTTTTAAATCACACTTTACAGAGCATATTTGGCTATTTGCTAAATGTCTAAACAGGCTGTTGCTTATTATGGACAAACAGTCTTGTCTGCATAAAACTTAATTATAACAGAAACTCCGTTACACCACTTGATTTTTCCATCTGTTTTGACTTCTCCCCCTTAAGCAATGAATGGTAAAGGCATCAAATTCAACACTGTTTATAACAGTTGGGTCTTTCTGCCAATCAATTCAAGGAAAAAAAAAAAATAGATTGACATTATAAAAAATAGCAGGCCATTGATAATGTTAACCAGTACAGGAACCTAAACCCTTGTGATCTGTTTTAGCAATTAATTATACTGTACTCTTGGACTGCACATACTCAAAACACAAGCTGGTAAATTGACAAGTTGCCTGGGACAAATTTTTTTGTTCCCAGTGTTAAAGTGCAGAATCTTTGCTAAGCAGAATTAGTACTTTTTA
>JAVJGG010000040.1:914256-928639 GCA_035590195.1 Aviceda cuculoides
CCAGGTCAGTGAAGAAGGAGGGGGAGGAGATGCTCCAAGTGCGGGAGTAGAGATTCCCCTGCAGCCCGTGGGGAAGACCATGGTGAGGCAGGCTGTCCCCCTGCAGCCCAGGGAGGGCCACGGTGGAGCAGATCTCCACCTGCAGCCCGGGGAGGACCCCACGCCAGAGCAGGTGGGTGCCTGGACGAGGCTGTGACCCCGTGGGAAGCCTGCACTGGAGCAGGCTCTTGGCACGGCCTGTGAACCCGTGGAGAGAGAAAGGGAGGGGTGGGGTGGGGAGATATTTTTTAAGATTTGGTTATATTTCTCATTTTCCTACTTTGATTTGATTAGTAATAAATTAAATTAATCTCCCCAAGTCAAGTCTCTTTTGCCCATGACAGTAATTGGTGGATGATCTCTCCCTGTACTTATCTTGGCCCACAAGCTTTTCGTTATATTTTCTCTCCCTTGTCCAGCTGAGTTGGGCAGTGACTGGGTGGCTTTGGTGGGCACCTGGCATCCAGCCAGGGTCAACCTACCACAGATACGTCTTGCTAAATAAGCATAAATCATTCTGTTATAAAAGTATGAATTTGTTTCATATTTTGATGGAAAAAATAGACATACATTTGACATCACGTCATGTGAACTGCTTTATCTGCAAGGATAAAGCATGTATTCGATAGAATTTGTGCTGTCCAGCTGAGGGATCTTAAAACATAGATGTCACACAATAATCAGAATTGAGGGCTAGTGTAGTAACAGGGCTGTAATCGAAGCAGTAATAGTAGGGTTGACACTATTCAGTATTTTTATCAGTGACCTGGAAGTTAAAGTTAAAACAACAGCTGATAAAATTAAAGAAAGATTGAGGAAGCAGTAAATAATTATGTACACTATAGTAGTCATATAGAACCATCTCGAGCCATTGTCTGATAAATTGGAACTATTCAGATAAAATGGATTTTAATGCAGTTTACTGTGTAAATTTAAATCAAGAAATTCACAGCATCTACTGGTTGTTGACTAATCTGTTCGAACTAAACTACTCAAAAGAGGTAACCAGTTTCTCATGAACTCTTACACGATTTCTCTACTAGTGAACTATGCAGGACTAAGGCTGGACTTAAACAAAGCATTTCATTGTGAAGAGATTGCCCAGAATTCTGTGTTACTAGTGCCATCTCAGGTAGTGCTAAGTCTTACCTACCTTGCAGATCTTTTTGAGTTGTATTTATAATATAATATATGTCATTATATTAAATATTATTTTAAAGTCAGCTAGTGTAGATCTGTCACATTTTATTTAATGATCATTCTTGTTAAAGAAACTCCATATACATAGGCAATTTCTTTTAACAGAACCTCTAATGCTGTGGCTGTTGCTCTTTACATCAGTAAAGTATCTGACTGAAAGCATGTGTGTGTGAAGCACCCTTTAAAAAGAGATTAAGGCCTTTCTACATTTTTAAAAGGGGGAGGAGGAATGTGAAATAGATTGAAAAGGTGTTCACCTAAAAAAATACTGCTACAACATCATAGGCTAAATGTTTTATATGATTTGAAAGGAGTGACATGCTATTTCAGCTTTTCCAGTAACTGCTTTGGAGTATTTGTACCATTTCCTCTGGGTAATGTCCTGAGCTGCAATCAGTTCCTTAAAGTGCTATTCCAGCTGATTTGTGCAGAAGGTCAGTGAAGGCAAATATCACCTTTTAAAAGCATATCAAGTTTCATTAGTGCTAGTTCTTTTCTTATCCCTAATTGCTTGGAAACCTGTTCACTGTCTTTTGAACCATAGAGCTGTAATTTGAAGATGTTCTAATGTAGCATATATCCCTTTAAGAAGAAAAAAATTAAGTACCACAAGCATAGGTCATATCTGCAGTTTGTACAAAGTGGTTCAGAATTGTTGACTTACTGGAGACACTTGACTTCAATTTACAACCAGTAATTTTGTTAAATTTTTTACCAAAAAGCAGGCTTTTTAGCGATAGTCAGTTTTATAATAGACATCTGTGTGCATATAGATATAAGTATATACTATTTCTGGACTTTTCTAGATCAAAGCAATTAGTTGTGCAGTGAAATAAACTTAATTTAAAACTATCTTGCAGATGCAGAAAAAAATGAACCATGGTTTACAATCAAGTTTACCACTGTCTTGTACAAACTACCCAAGGAAATCATGGCATGTTTGTATCTCCAAAGATGTTGGATAGACAGGGACTTTTCTTAGGAATCTCTCATTTCTTAAGTGAAGTAAGTTCTAATCTACCTTCATGTTACTGCCTTCCTTTACCTATCTCCTCTTTGGCCACATGATTTTTTTTTCAGTCATTTGATAAAAATACTAGTGTTGCTTGTTCTATTAAAAAAATATGTAATAATTAAAAAGCATTTTGAATTTTCACTCAAAAAAGTAGGGAGGAGGAATGAAGCAAATTCTTAAAGCTTACTTATTTTTTTTCAGGTAGAGGTTTGGCCAGTCCTACAGGATGAGAAGTTTAGATCCAGCTGTCCTATTTCCCAGGCCTGAACTTTTCAAAATTTTAAATCAAGGGGTTTGGCTTAAATTAACCCGAGTACGGAATTTTTACTGGCATGATTGAGATTTGGTCACTTAATGTTAATAGGTCACTGTTAAATGAAATTAATAACATTTGAACCAGTTTTTCAAAAAGTTTAGCACAAGATTTTGTATCATCAAAATAACATTTACTGGGGTAAAGTAAGAAGTTTTGCAATTTCTGTTTGATTGGATTTTTTTTCTGTAAATCATGAATCCACAGGATCTGTTGTATTTTGATGTACTGGCATAATGATTTACAAATAAATACTCATAGTAAAAACCAATAAATACCTATAGACATATTCATAACTACGTGTCTTTAAAAGTTAACCATGGTTTTCCAGATTTTGGAATAAACACTTCTGGATTCAATTTTTCCCCAGTTACAGATCAAGAATAGTCTCATTTACTTAAATAATTTATTCTATTCCTACAAAATAACGTGAGCACAAATTAATTCTGGGCATAACACATTCCTCATTATGCATGTTGCAAATAATGGAAATGTCTTGGTGAATTTAAAAGCACTGCTGTCCTCACAGGGAGTGATTCTGTGCAGGTCTCTTGATGCCGAATAGCTCAGAGGAGGCTGTTGTAATACCTCTCAAGAACAGCCTAGATTTAAGGCCAGGGCTCAAAGACTTAGAGGTATCTAAGCCATCTTTACCCTATTATCAATGTCTGATCTTAAGATCAGACATCTTTTTTGTCCCAGTATTATATACAGGTACTGTATAGTTACACTGATGTAACTTCTAATGTAAACAGCATTCTATTGATTTTAAAGTGCTTTGTAATGTCCTCCTACAAAGAAGCTGTATTCCAGCCTCTGTTTCACCACAACAGGGACATTGTATTGTTAAAACTGCACAGGCAGAATTAAAATAGTATTAAAATAGACAAATTTTGATGTACCTGAGCTCAGACAAAAAATGTCAGAAAATTGCACTCTGAATTACTTTTCCCACATCTGCTAGTAACATGCTGAAGAACCCATGGTAGATCATTTCCAATCTGAATGTAATAAGTTTACGTTTTTATAAAGAGAAAAGGAAAAAATTGTAACAGAAAAAAACTTTTCGTATTATTTACCTAAATATTATCATAGAATTATTTCATAGAATCATTTAGGTTGGAAAAGGCCTTTAAGATCATTGAGTCCAACTGTAATTATGAATCAATAGGAAACAGTTTTTGATAGGATAAAAACAGCATTTATTTTTCCTTTTGGCATTACTCAGCTGATTTAACAGAAACATGAAATATATTAAAGTGCAAAATCATAAAATTAAAAAGTGAAATTTGTATTTAATTTCAAACATTATTCTTTTTTTATTTTTATTAAAAAGTAGCTCTGCTTGGAATGTGTCTGTTCAAAGACTAATATATCCGTTAGTTGAACAGATACTGCAGTAACAAGCATCAGGAATTCAAGGTGGATTTATTGGGACAGTCAGAAAGTGAGAAGCATCTTAAAATACTTTAAAAATGACAAAGTTATGTGAGTTAAAGGTGGGGGGTGAGAGTAAAAAAAGACTGAAGTTGGCCCCAGGTAAAGACAGGAAAATGGAATCATAAATCATATAAGACAGCTGTGTTCTTTTATCCATGGATCCAGATGTTCCCACTAAATGTGTAACAACTTCAGAATTATTTTACAAGGAGGAGAGGGACTGTGAATATTCCATTTCTCTCCTTCTTAAACAACACTAGCTGGGAATGTTTGATGCCAAGTAGAACCTTTGACCCGTGCTTGCAGGAGAGCTGTGTCTGAACAGAGTTCTTAAACATAGCTCCTAACCAGCCTGGATTACGATATGATTTAAACAGCCAGTGCTAAAAGGCTAAAGTTATACTGGAATCTTTTTGAAAACTGTGACTAGAATCGAATCTCTGGTTGAAGCATCTGGATAGTACGAGGCCAGATACCCTCACTGACTAGGAATTTCTAAATGCTAGCCAGTGTCTTTGGATGTTGGAGCCCTGTTAGAATTATAATCAGTTTCATACTGAGTTTGGAAGTAGATAAATATTAGATGGGAATAAAATGAAATTAAAAGTCAGTTCAGATATGTTTTGAAATGGCAGTTCTGGACGGACCATGACAAAGCTATTTAAATATCTTCCAAATGAAAACTGATTTTCCTCCCTCCTGTCTGCCTCGTCCTTAAAATGTAATAGTTGGTCATAAAACACCTTTTTTCAAGTAAAACAGAGAAGGAAAACTTTTCCCACTCTTTTAAATGTTTATTTCCCAGAATTAAAAGGTAATCATACTTTTTTCTTTATGTTAGTTTCCTTCCACAATCTAGTTTTGAAACTTAAAGAGTACTACCTAGAGCTATTCTGTAGTCATATGGAAAGATATCTTATGCTGATGATAAAAAATAGCAAGCTAGTGGGTATTATTAGGTTATTTCTGTAATTACAACTCTGTGACTGAAGACAGCTATTAGGTGATTATCACACCATTGTTTGCTGAAGAGGAGAGAGGAAGATGAGTCTCCATTAAATCGTCAAAGATATGAATGTTCTTAAAAAAGTGCAGATATTATGTTTTCTTTTTAATTTGATCTACAGGGACCTGAGCCACTATTCTCAATTTAGCTCAATGCAAAAAAAAATACAGAGAGAAAGAAAAGGCAGATACATTTACCTCTGGATTCAGAAGTTATTATTGAAGTCATAGAGATAAGTGCATCCCCACTGAAGCATCATGAAGCTGATTCTTTGCATTGAAGAAATGAGATCTTTTGGTTAAAAATTATATTACTTTTCTAGTGCTACATTCCACAGAAACCTGAGTCCCTATAAACTTAAGGGTACTTCTCTTCAGTTTGTTCTCTGTAGTTCAGAGCATGATAAAATTGAAGGTGATATCTGGTCTCTATACGTTTTTACATAAAAGCAGCCACTTCACAGCAGTAGAGATCTCTGCAAGATTTATTATGCATTGAGATGTGAGAATTTTTAAATATGTTAGAAGGCAGTGGGTCTATCATGTGTTCTTTGGCGGATTTTTCTTTATTTTTCAGTGAAAATAATTGTTTCTCAATTTCACAGGTCTCTGCTATATAAAATATATTGAACTTTGTGCTGCTATAGAAATGTAGTTGGGAAGATTTTTTTTTTTTTTTAAACCATTTTTCTTTCTCCTTTGTATAGCTTCCCTCAAAACTTTTAATAGGAACATGAGCTAGAAAAAAAATAGTGTGACTACCTTTTTAAGATATATTTTTAATAAATGGCTTAAAAGTCCCACAGACCTCCTGAAGAGCTTGGAAAGCCTGTTTTCTTTCTGACAGACCTATTGAGGTGTATACCAGCTCTGAGAGATCACTGAAGTAAGTGAACTTAGCAGATTTTTCCAAAAGGCTGAGATAAACATGGTTATTTTCAGACATGCCCAGTTCTGACTACAATAACATCCAACACATGAACAGCTTATAACTTTCCAAAATCTTATTGGATCTAAGGTTATTTCTTTTCTGGGCTAGGAAAGCATCAAGACTCTACATGACTATTACTAGGAAAACAATAGCAAGTTGCTATAACAGTGTTAAATGATTCCATATTCCTGCTTTGGTTTGAGTGGTGAGTATTTTTTAACTCTCACTTGTTTTTAAAACAGTTTACAGTTTAAAACCCAGTTTACAAATTCTCCTTCAGTTTGTATATTATATTCCATTATTATATGGAAATGACTGAAAATTCATCATTTTCAATCCTTAATCACTTTTTTGTTACCTTTTCAAGGTATGATCAAAGTATCAGTGATTACTTGTTGTGTCTTATAAAAAGGCTTTGGATCACTCTGAAGAAGAAGTCAGGCGTGTTTCAATTAGAAAACGTTTGTAAGTTTATTTTCAAAAGCTGAGACAACCTGCTTAGAGTTTAGAGTGAGTAGTGGTGTGATAAACACCTTTGTTAAAGATGGAAAATGCGTAAGGGAAAGCACAAGAAGAATGTACTGTGGGAGGAATGAATCGGATGAGGAGTTTCTAAGTAGCTCTAGCATTCTGCTCAATATAAGGAAAGGTTTATTTAACTTTAAAAGGGATGAAAATAGAAAACCTAAGATTGATTTTAAATCCTGTGGACTTTGATATGGCCTGAATGTCCAACTTTGCAGTAGAGAAAAAGCTAGGTTAATCTAAACTAGTATAAGAATCTCAATATAACTATGATTACGGAAGGAAGAAACAGATATCAGCCTGGAATATTGCTACATTTTAAGTATATGAAATACATTTAAAAAAAAAATATGTGCTTGTGTGACTGAGAGGAAGACGTGGCTCAAAGCAGCATATTGGGGGGAGGAGCTACCTGTGTTACTGCCCTTCATCAGTTAGACAATTGGAGAAAACATCCAAACACATATTCAACTAGGAGCAGATGAACTAGGTTGAAACATGTCCATATTCCAGCCAGAATCATACTTCAAGTAGTATCAGCTTAAGTAAGGTGAATGATATGATGGAAATTAAAATTGAAGACATGTTATTGATATTAATGAGTTAAACTTGAGACGGTCTCTTTCTCTCATGGAAAACAGACATTTTTTGGGAAAAAAATGGTTTAATAGTTCTAAGTGCTAATGATATGAAATGGGGAGCGATGGGAAAAAAAGACTATATAGTAATTGCTGAAAGTACGTAAGACAGACTTGAAAGTTAAAGGGAAGGAAGACTGGAACTGAACTAATTTTGAAAAGGTAGAGAAAAACTCAATAGAAGAAACCTACAGTAGGTGAGGCTGATGAAGACAGCAAAGGACTATTAGAAAGAATCTTTAATAAACAAGGGCACTGAGATTGAATTGCTCAATGACCTGTGGAGCTCAGTTACTGGGCTCAGGGGTTTAGGGCTAACTGACATACTTTCAGGAACAGAAGTTGCTCATAATAAGAGTTCATACACCTCAAAAGTGCTAAGGGTCAAAGGAATAACCCTCATGGGCAGTGACACAAGGTATCACTAGACTGTGTGTACTGAACTAGATCTCAGCTGGTACAAATCAGTGTAGTTTCATTAGCCATCTCAGTAGTCTCTTACTGTAGCTAATATTTGCCTACACATGCCATATTTGAAGCTTACTTTTATTTAATTTTTCTCCCATGAGAAGAATTCTATTTCCTGTATTTGTTTGTATTATGATAATTGTTTCTGAGCTGGTGATGACAAAGACCCAGACTGAATTAAAAAATTGGGCAAATAAACTACTCATTTAGTAGAATTCATGTAACTGTAGCAGGGCAGTTTACAAAAATCCTTGCTTCATCATTTTTTTTAAAAGAGTAAAGCATGAAAGAGAAAGCCTGGAATCTTGCTGAAAACTCTAGTTTCACATGGAATCACCCAACTCAAGGGTGCAGGTAGGCAACCAAATTTCAAAGAAAGTATAAATATCAGCTAGACTTGTGTCTGCTAAATTTTTTGGCTGGCTTAGATGTTTCCTTCTTTAGTGTTCTGAGTTTCATTTTGAGCATCTGTCTTTCTTCCTTGAACATATAGTGACCTTAAGGACTTGCTAACCATTGCAAATTTCACTACAGCTGCCAGACTTTAACTTTATACTCTGAAGGATTCAGCATAAATATGGCTAAAATCTTCAGAAAATCTGGAACCAGCTTTTTGCCCTGTCTCCCACATGGCTTTGAATTTGGGGGAATATATGACAAATGTTCACTGTTTCAACACTTTGCTAACTCATATTACTGATCAACAAAAGGACAAAGGATTTTTTTCCTTTAGGTGATGCATTTTTTTTCTGATGCAAGTTGCAATTAATGAAGTAGCTGTGGATGGCATTCCACATGAGTAGAATGGTGACTGGCTGCTCCATAGGAAAATGTCACAATATTTTCTAAGCTATGAATGGATACTTTAATTTTTTTTAACCTCATTAAATTCATGGAACCTGGTTGACTAGAGTTTGGAAAGATCTTGGGTGAAAACATGACCATACTGAGACTACTTAAGAATTCCATTGATGCCAGTGGACTTGAAATTTGCACTAGGATCTTTTGATAAAGCAATCTAAAAGATCTGCCTTTTGTTCCAGAATTCCTGATGGACTCTTACCTAGTATTTGGTGAAAAAAAGTGTAGATGCTAATAAGGCAAATACGCTTTTTTAGAATATAGCCTTCTTTAGGGAACAGGCCATCTGTTTTTTCTGGTTTGGGCATACCTGTAATGGGCTTCCATAATGAGATATGGCAGGCTGTAGCTCTGTTGGTGGCTTGGGAGAATTAGGAAAGTAATTCTAATTCTTTGCTACTTTAAATATCTTACCTGTCCTTAGGAGGATCAAGGGACCCAGGACTTCTGAGACTTCCAGCCTAATTCTACTGCATTGTTCTCATTTTTATTAAAAAAGCAAAATTGTTGGCAAAAATGAGAATACAAACCACTAATGCTATTTTTTTTACCCTTGGATTTCATTCAATAAGTTTATTTTCCTCAAGCAAGGACCAGGTGTTAAGACCCATTTCATTAGTCCTTTCATGCAAATGCAGGGAATTTCTGACCCTGCTATATATAATTGGAAAGCTGAGTAATTACATGTTATATAATTATATGTTTAGCTCTTTGGAAATGGACCCAGGCAACAGCTTTCAGCCAGGGAAAAAAAAAACAACCACGAACCAAACCAAAACAACAACAACAAGAAACCCTCATGTACTCAGCAATGTTTTTTTCTTTGTTTGCATTTTATGCATGAATGAGTGTCTTTTATGTACTTTTTTTCTGCTTTCTGTACTGTATACAAATATTGGAGAGTAAAGCTTTAAAAGAAAAGACCTTAAGAAACCAAAATATTTTCTACTGACCAGGAGAAACAGTAGGTTTTTTTCCTATCTCTTCTCCCCCTCCAGCTCTTAGCTGATTATCTCCATGTTGTTAACCTACTGCATTTTTTTGCATGCTTTAGAGTCATCTATTAAAATGTAGAACAATAGTTTTTAATTTAAAAAAGAAAATGTCTTGGAAAGACATGAAATTAAGGGCTGATGAAGAACAGTATTAACTAAAGAATAATAGTATGCAAAGACAGGGGAAACATAAAGACAAAAGACATGTGGGCATGTTGAGCTACATTGTGGTATAGCTATGCAAAAATAAGGAAGTCATTTTTTTTATTCAGCCCAGAAGCAGATTTTTTTGGTGGGTTTTTGGTCCAAAATGCAAATTACTGCAATATTGGGACTGCTATAATTATTCCAAGGTTTCCTAAGGGCTTAGGAAATCTAGGAAATTTCTTTCACATACAATAGTGCCTCCTTCTGTTTCCACATCGACCTCTCCAAGCATGATATGCAAATAGAGGCTGGAAGAAGTTAGTTATGTGGACTTCCTTGTGACATGAATCCTTAGGCTGTCGTTCAGGGAAGATGCAGAGTTGGTTTGGGCCACAATGCCAACTAATAGAAGGGGGAAATAGGCTGTACCCAAGGAGTGAGAAGACATAGCTAATCAGATTGGTTCTGAATATAAACAGGATGCAAAGAGCATCTAAACAGCATTTTTATTTGCAAGTATGTAGAACAGCCCTCTTTTCCACACAGGAGTGCGTGTCGCTTGAGTATATGTGACTGATAGTATTGCATGACCACTTAATGGACAGTCTTCACAGGTATCAGGTGCCAGAACTGATGTTTTTGAACTCTCACTACATTGCTTAATATGAAATGCTGAGTAGAGCGTACAGTCAAGTACTGGGTGATTTTGTAGAGACCAGATTTCTTTCACTGTTACTGTGGACAGTTTAGAAGCAACTGTGAAAAGAATTCCATCAATTTACAAGCTGATCTTCTTATTGCACTTCATCTTTTTCTTTACTCTTACTTCACTAACCTGAGGCAAGTCTCGAGAATTACCATGCTGGGAAAGGTTAATTATCTGTTTAGACACTGAATAGAAAGAGAATATTTAATCCTACAGTTGCATCATTCATTGTAAATATTCTGGATCAAGGACTTTTTGGATTTCATTTGTTCAGTGCCTAACACAATAGTTACCCTGATTGAGCTCCTGAAGTATTACTGAAATAGAATGAATTGATGAATAAATGAATAAATAAATACCTAACCCAATGTTTCAGACAGAGGCATGAAATCTTTTTTATACACCTCAATGTGCTATATAGTATCCTCTATAGAGGGAAAAAATTCTTCCTAACAGCAGATGACAATCATTTTAAAATAGGAAGATTCATAATCCCTATAGGCTTTATCCTAATGTGTAATTGCAAATGCAACCAAAATACAATAGCAATACATAATTCTTGTATTAAAATAAATTTGACAAGTTCTTTTATAATTGTATCTCATAAGCCATTGTTTCATAGGTTAATAGAGTAGAGAAAAAATATAAGAAGAAAAAAGGAACAGTTAAACAAAAGCAGGCGAAACAAATTGGAATAAGTGAGAGAAATAATGATTAGTGTACATAATAACTCCCTGCATTTTTTCCCTGAATTTTCTCAATTATCTCAATATGTTCATAGTGTTTCCTATTCCTGTGGGGTATTTGCTAAATTAGACCTATTTGAGAATCCAGAACTGCATGCAAATGAAGCCTGCTGATTTTGCAGTTTTCAAATGTGCTTTTGAATAGTCACACAGCTGTGCTGCACAGCACCAAAGCCCTGGATGTTATTCCTTTGGCAACATGAGCTGGTGTAGCATAGGAAATTTGGTATGATTTTCTGAAACCATTCCAAACTTTCTGGTCCAGATTCTTAGCCTTTCTATGACTGCTTAGGGCCATTTTGGCAGTTCAAAGCAACTGTAAAGTCAACACTTCCATCCTGTTAGGAAGAAGGAAATTTTGAGCCTTCAAACCTAATCTGATGATTTGAAGAGAACAGGTCTTTCATAAAGTTTTTGACACTTCTGTTTATTTCTCCATAAGGAGACTGGGCCAGGAGAGAAAACACCCAAACAATATCCAAATGCCCATGCACCTTGGAACATGCTCTGTATCCTTGCAGCTGAAAATATGAGGAAAGGGTTGGTAGAGAAATGCTTGGATATATTTAAATCATGCTATACACTGAACAGTCAGTGTGTCCATGAACACATACACTGTTTCGAAATCCATGGGTAAAAGTAGGTCCTTGGAAAACGTTCCCTCAGCAGCTTGACTCTACTTGAACTGTACACATGGTGAAAATAAGCAGGATTCCCTTCTGTGTGATAGTCCTGCGTTTCAGCCTACTCGCATGCTGTGACTCTTTTTCCCCAAGTACAGGAGACTAAATGGCTATGTGGAAAGTGAAAGTATGGCACATTTTGCTTCACCTGTTTTCAGAGATTCCTTGGCAAGCACTGCTACATAACAAAATCATTCCCAATTTGCTTAACCTAGGTAGCGGCAAATATATACTCGAGTCACAGTTTCTACTTTTTGCTCTCAACCTCTAGTGTGCCCTGAGTGACTGGCAAAAACCCCCACATTTCTTTATAGCTATCCTTTCTTTCTCACAGTCTTAATTCCTAGTGTCTAGGCTGCAGGCTGAACAACTATAGTTCAGAGCATTAAAGACATAATGGCTTCTTCCTATCTGATTAATTTAATCCTATAAGAAGCATTTCTGCCAAAAAGAAAGGCAGGGGGTGGTGTTGTAGAGATTCTGAATGTGCAACGTAACAGTCTGCCTTCAGCAAGATGTGTAGCAAACTGCAGCAGAATAGGAGCTGTAGACTTTGGATATGACCCTGAATGGAACTTTTTCTGCACCTTATATCTCCCCGTTGGATGTATTTATTGTTTTTTTACTTTCTCTTGAGACTTATATTTAAGTTAGTTATTTTTGACCATATTGCTGTTTAATCCTATGAGGGATGGAAAGGAAAACAGTTTATAAGGTTTGTAGTGACCTTGAAAGCAGAAACAGCTGCCAAGGTCACGTTCAGCCTGTTGACTGTGTTCAGCAGGGATCTTTCAGGTTGACCAGTTTCGCCCCGGCTAAAGGTATCACATCAGTCAATAGAAATCCCGGAGAGAAAATGGGTTGGACATTCCTCCCTTCAAAGACAAAGAAATGTTTATACATGTATATATTTGAATCTACATGTGATGTGTGTGGCAAATCATGAGGAATATCTAATAAGAATTCATGCCTACTAAGACTATACAGTTTGCAATTGCATTTCTTGAAGTTGCCATTAAAAGTTAACTTTTAATTCAGGTTTGATCTGCTATGTATTTCTGGTAGAGGGCAGTAAGGTTATTTCTCTCTCTAATCCAGAGACTGACAGCACAAAAGAATCAGGAAAAATGCTTCATAAAATGGCCTTGTGGGGGTTCTTTCTGTCTCTTTGCTATCAAATTTGCTCATGGTTTTTAGGGACAAAACAAGGGGGTTCCACACCCTCCCCCCTTATCCCCTTTATATTGTGAACCTTGAAATTTAATTAAGGTTTTGAAAATTGTCAGTATTCTTTCTGATTGGTCATGAATAATAAAGTACTTGAAGTTAGAATGCAAATGATTATTTTGTTGATGATGAAAGAACCACAGTAGACTCCAGTTTATCTTTTCCTTATTGGGTCTGTAGTAAAAAAAAAAATCTTGTGTGTGAGAAAAAGGAAGATGAGGTGTCTGTAAGAAAAACACAAAAATTACTCAAGGAATTTTCTTCTCCAGCTATATTTTGCATTCATGAATAATTCCAAGCTATATTTTTCAGTCTTGCATGCTTCTTTACATAATTAAGGTGTGGACTGTAAGGGAAGTAAAAATGAAATATGCAGCTTTGTGCAAAGGGTTTACAAATTTCTTGTTTAAAGAAGTAATCAGTTGAGCCAGAGCTCTTTATATAGTAGTACACAATGACTGGGAACAAAAGGACAAGAGTAGACAGTGGAAGGGGTAGCAGAAAAAGTCTGTTTTCAAGCTTTTCACCCTTGTGGCTTATGGATGATTTGCATCTTTGGGATCTCCTGTGATCTTCTTGTCATTCCTTCACCCCAGTGGTCAGGTCATGACCTAACTCCAGATATAGAAGTGTGATTTAATTATTCTCAGTTCCAGCTGAGACTTTTCCTCATCCAAAGTAAAATTACTTTCTACAATTTAAAGGGAAGTCATGGAATTGACAACTATCTGCTACCCTGATTAGTTGCTTGGTCCTTGGACACAGCATCATAAGCATATTTATGGAGGAAGCATCTTTGAAGGTTTAAAACTGCTGCTCTTGTTAGCCTTGTCAGAGCTCTGGTGCATGAGCAGTATGAAAGTAGTGGCTATTTACTATGGTTGTGTTTTCTTTAAGCCCCTTTCTTACATGATTGTGGGTTTTACATCTTTGTGTAGCTAAACTGAGCTTTTTCCTTCTTTTCAGAGGGAAAGCAATAGTTTTTTATAAGATTATTTCTTTTTTTTAATAAATTGGAACTGTACACCAAAAGCATCACATTCTTTTAAATTTTCATATTACTTCCATGAAATCTATGTTGTAAAAACTGAAACCATTGTCATGCCACTCTGATCAATAGATCATAGCCCTTTATCTTCTTTATCTGTTCCTTTATACTTTCAAGGTTGGATTACTGCAGGGTTCCAAATTATTCCACACAACCTAGGTCTTTACACAGATTTTAGCAGCTAGAGTTTCATGAGGCTTACAAATGTAGTTTGGTCCAACGGGAACCACAACATACATTCCTCATCCTATTGATTTCAAACTCATCGTGTAGTTGAATGCTAAAAAAAGAATATTGACTTAAATGTTTCAAATTTTGCTAATTGTCCTGGTTTCAGCTGGGATAGAGTTAATTGTCTTCCTAGTAGCTGGTACAGTGCTGTGTTTTGAGTTCAGT
>JAVJGG010000040.1:938094-955221 GCA_035590195.1 Aviceda cuculoides
CATAAAATTCACTTACTTCCCCCCCCCCCCCCGCTTTTCTTTTTTCATTTCTTGGAAGCTACAACTACAAATACGATAGCAAACACCATCATGTTCCAACTCCTTCTTAAACCTGTGGGTTTTGACATTCCAAATGTATAGTCTGTGATGCCCACAGATATGAGTGCTGATATAGCTGCAGACCACTAGAACGACATTTGCTTACCTTCTGTTCAAATTAATGGCAAAACAGCAAGTGACCATGATAACAAACCTGATAAACTGAACACAGTAGAAAACATTTATCACTGCTGTAAAACCTTTGGAGACAGTCTTTATACATAGGATATATTTGGTTCAGAAAAATTTCTCTGTATGATATTGATAAGAAGGATCTAGTTTTATTAACATTAATATACAAAAAGTCTGTCATATTAATAATCACTGGAATACTGGTATATTTCAGGAACCAAAGCCTATGTCTGGAAAACGTTAGACATTTAGAAACAATTCTTCCTGCATTGCTTTCTGTAAGTTCTACTGAAGTATAATTTTTTATATAATATTTTTCATTCCCCTTGTCTAAACATTTGTTTAGTGTTGTCATGTACTGCTAAACAGCTGCTACATCCAATTTTGGACACAGCTCTGTTTCAGTGATGAGTGAAGAGATTCCTGGATGTGTATTTTCAATCATCACTACTAACAAAGAGCTTGTGAATGACTGCCTAAGCATTGGGAATTCCTTATTTTATGTTTCATAGGCCTCTTACTCTGAGATGTTAAACTTTAGTAATTTTAAAGCAGACCACTACAATAAACAGAGTTCATTTGTAATGTTTGTTGTAGTTTTAAGATACTTTTTACAGGAGCTGTTCCCCCACTCCCCCATCAGAACAGCTGTTCTTAAGGCATCTATTATCTTTCGGTCTCAAAGGTCAACTCCAGTCCTAGGAGACATCTGGTAGCAACCCCACTGTCATGGAAAGGAACAGCACTCTCCTGTGTGGTGCTTGTGCTTCACGATAGTGTCATTCATTTGCCTTGTCCACATTTAGAAAAATGCCATTTTCACAACTTAGGGAGTAGTCCTGCCTAACAGACCTAAGAGCGTGCACAAAGAAAAAAAATAATAAAAAAAAATATATATAACAGTGTATGTGAAAACGTGTACTGTCTCTCTAAATAAAGTATATGTCACAGCTGCACTAATACTCCAACATAAAACCATGGGTTATTTAGTTATTCAGCCTTTATTTTCTTTTAGATGACTTTGACACTATTAGTCTTGACTAACTAAGAAATAGGATACTAAAGGAGAGGATTAAGTCAAAATGTATCTGAAAAAGCCTGTAAAAGTAGAGGGAAGAACAGCTCTAAAAGGCCATCAGCTACATGAAATCTGTTTTTTTAAACAGTGTGACCTCTTGATAACCACCTTATACTTCACTGCTAGTATGATATTGTATATTTATTTAGGGGATCATTAACAGTAAAACTGCAATGTAATTGAATGCAGGATTCAATAACAACATTGAAGTTAAAACACCATATGAATATAAAATTCCGTTTCAATCTTGCTCAGCCTAATTTAGGGCTTCCCCCCCCCCCTTTTTTTTTTTTTTTTTTAAGTAGTCTACTATTTCAGTTAGCATTATGGCAGGGAAAGCAGGGAAGGAGAGAGACAGCAGAAAAGGTTTATTTTTATAATATTCTTGTTCATGTGGAAGAAGATTGCATTACATGCAGCTTGATTCCCAGATAAGAGTGCTCAAAGAAACAGCAGCAGACCCCGACTATAATGGGCTTCCAGCCTTCAATCTGAAATGAAGGAGTGTGACTGTTTATTTCAGGTGAGGGCTTTTTTTTATGAGAGATGCATTAGGGAAGGGATGCCCAATTAACTAATTGATCTGATAGAAAGCTGAAGCTCCTCATAAAAGAAAAAGGAAAAAAGGTCACTTTGGAAATTCATGCCATTTCCTGTTGTGATCATCTTAATTATCTTCTGATAAAACTGAGAAGTGAGGTGGGGAGTAGAGCGGAATGATTTGGTTCTTGATGAACCCATGTGAAAAATGAAGAAGCACATGATTAGTTGGAACGTGTCAAATGCTTGAACCCAAGGTATACCTGCTTTTTATTTCATGCAAGAGCAATGAATTTTGATGGAATAACAAATATGTTTGAGTTCCTCTCCAAGGACTGCAGCCTTGGTGACTGATTTTTCAAACTAGTTTACAGAAGTTTATTCTATCATTTATTGTATGTATCACCAAGGTAACTATTAAGAAAAAAACATCCAGAATTGTTAGGTGGCTTAATTATTCATTTTACTTGTTTGGAGTTTATGAAAAAGTCCATCTACAAATGTGATTATTAAGTTCCATACAAATTACGAATTCTTTCAGAACTCTGGCCAATGCAAAGTGTACACATACACACCAGTTTCAGTAGCTTAGTAATATGGCTGGTGATGGTTAGACAGCCACAAAAACAAGAATACTATTTGTTCAGAAAGGAAGATAATGGAAAACTATTAATTGAGAGCTTAGAAGTCTTACCTGAGAGGAAGTGAGAGGATTGAGGTGCTGAATGCTTTCAGCTGTTGAAGCGTACAAATGTTAGGTGGTCCTAACACATCAAAGAAAGCACAAGATTATGGTTGCAAGGTTCTGGTGGTTAAATTTCACAAGAATATTATCACTGTTCATAGTGTAATGTGATGACCCTGATGATCACATACTGAAGTTCCTTCTTAGAGCTTGAGCCTGAGGTTAAAAGCCAAGACAGAAAAGCAGATAAACACAAAGAAAACACATGCAGGTCCATGAACTGATCGTGCTCAGAAAACTTGCTAACCAGTGTATTCACTTCAACATATCTTCATAAGCTTTGATTTATATTAGAAAAATAATTTTTGCCCCCTTTTTAAAGCATATCAACGATTTCAAGTGTTGCAGAAAAAATTCAAAATGGGCATAAAGTCATACCTTTTCTTTGTGTTTTATCATTTTACAGTTCAGCCACATTCTGTCTTTTAGTTTGAGCGAATCACATTAAATATGGTCAGCAAGATGTACTCTGAGCCCCAGCAGACAGCCTGCAACATTAACCTGGAAGATTTTTCTCTGCACCTTCAACTCGGAAATGCCTTGCAATAAAAGACTGAGACATAATTTCACACAAGTATGAAAAATTACTTACCCTTATATTGAAGCTTACTTTTAACCTATGTGACAGCTTTACTTTGGTAGAACCCCTATGGCTGCAAAATTTGCTTTCAGCTTTTGTTCTCCAGTGTTAAATGAATTATTTCTGTCAGCTTATCGAGGAACAATTGTTGTCCTTTATAATTTTCTTTAATGCATCTGAAAGACTATTTTATACTGCTGTATTTTCCAAACTTATGTTCCTGTACAAATGCTTAAATATGCATTTAAGAAGATCCTGAGAATGGTGATTATTATCACAAACCATATTCTCTTCCTCCTTTACTCACTCTATAAAACCCTCTTCCTCTACAGAGAGGGAGCCCTGCACAATATTTGTGGAATTACCATGGGCTAAGTTGTTACTCACTGAAAGCAAGGGATCAGACTTGCTTCTCAAAGTGTATCATGTATAAAGTATACTAGTATATGTTTGCATTTTGAGTTAGAGATGAAAGAGATACTGAACTTGAATAAACAATAATGTGATTTGGTCTGGAGTTGAGGCAGCTTGCAGTATAAAGACTTATGCATTTGACTCTCACCTTAGACCAAATTGAAAAGGTCTCTGTTTATTTCCTAGCATCTTACTCTTATCCTTCCAACCAGCTTTGGAAAGCCAACACATCATGCTTATGAGCTAATTAGGGGTCTTGACCTGAAATAAGAGAACAGAAGGAGGAGTTTTGGGTCAAGAAGGTGATCAGGAAGAACTGAAAGACACTGTATCCTTCTCTCCCCTGTGCCCTCACTCCCCACCGCCTTTTTAGAATAGAAGGAGAATGACCATTTGTGTGATTTTTTCCAGTATCAGCAGCTTCTTCATCACCACACTGTGACTTCATCATCCTTCTTCCATCCTTAATCTGGTTTTCTGCTTCTAGATAATTTTAAAAAGGAAACAAGAAGCATTTTCTCTGGTTTTATTAATTACATGGGAGGATTGGCAAAAATCACTCACAGATCTTTACTATTTGTAAATTCATATCGCCTTTATCTGGAGCCTAAGACTGTACTAACAACAGAAGTAAGTCGTAGTAACACCAGTGTCTTTTTAATCAATTAGTTGATATAGCCATGACAAATGTAAAAATAAAAACAAGAGCACAAAGAATTTTAGACACTAGTATAGATCACTTGTACATATGCTCCATATTAAAATGTAATTATTAGAACCACAAAAAACCTCAGCTGTACACTTCAAACAAGATGGCAGCAGTTTTAATCTAATTTTTGTGTAGATCCCCAAACTTTTGAGTCACAGGTATGAACAGAGATAGTTTCTTAAAGCAAAAGTCTTCAAAAAAATTTGCAGACTTGCATCACAACAGCCACAGTGCATCTCGTGAACAGTCTGTCTTAATTCCAAGTAGAAGTATGACTTTTTCAGGATTTAAATGAAAATACTCCTAGGTTCACTTTAATCCCTTTGCCTAGAACTGATTTACAGACTTCAGTTTTCATTAGTACACAGTTCCTCTAGAATTAAATTACAGAAACTGAAAAGTCTTTTCAGGAGCATTAAAATAAAACCCCCTCAACAACAGAACCAAAGGTATTATGTGTCTTCTGCCCACTCTATGCTAATCAAGGTTAAAATTGTTAATCTGCATCAAAGAAAGATACTATGTATCTTTGTGAACAAGAAGGAAGTGAAAACTTTTTCAGGACCAAGTATAAGATCCAGTTTTCAGAAAGTTCAGTGTTTTCAAGGTGTGAGTTTATCTCCAGCATTTGCAGGTCCTTAGAGTTGGTGAGAAGCCTATGGTAATTCTGTAAGGTACAGACAAGAGCAGACAGGCCCAGTCTGGGGCAGTTTTTCCCTATTGGAAAATAATTGATTAAAGAATGATTAATCTGCATAATTCTATGAGGGATATTAGACACTTGCACAAGAGCTAACAAGATAACTGACATGGAACATTCAATGCTAAGCACAAGCATTTGAAACCTTCCATGCCTTTTTTAAAATTTATAATTCTTACATGCTGACTAATGTGTCTGGTTATTCATTGCCCAAAAGTGTGTTGTAAATTCCTGTTGTTAATGTCTAGAACTGATACAACTTTAACTCAGCTGTCAGAGACCTGTCCATATGTCTCTGATAAAATATAATCTTGCAAAATAATGTACAACAGAGAGACAAAAGTCTGCACAAACAAAACTGATTAAGTAAAACTTAAATTATTGGCAATGGTAGATAAAAAAATATTTTCTGGATGGTTGGAAGTTTTTCATTGAAGTTAGACCACAAAAAAGAAAACAAATCATTAAGATGGCCTAATTCTTGTACTTTCTAATGAATTTCAAATGCTTAACTTCACACTTCAAATGTTAATTCAAAAACTACGCGTGTGTTACTTAGCTCTGTATTAATTTATACCTATAAAAATAAAGCAAATACAATACACTTTGCACTGCATATAAATTCTGCTTTATAAACTGTCAGTACATACTTCCTGATACATACAGTAGATTGGTTCTTTCTTCTGAATCTGTCAAGGAACTGCTTCAGAAATTTTCTAGATTCCCATCAGTAGCATAAATTTCTCAAAGTATAAACATATGTGCATTTTGAGTGTAAATCAAAACACAGACAAAACAAAGAACAATTTTCAATGAGTGATTTCGTATTGAATAAGTGTCCTTCATTTAGGAATTTATTCATTGCTCTAATGCAGTTTTAGTCAGAAACCCAAAATTGTCAGCTGGAAAGGCCAAAAGAAGTAACTGCTTTGCTTCTAAAAGGATATTGGTTATTTTAAATTTGAGATTCAGTTACACATCTTCATCACATCCACTTTCAAATGCTGCAGCTAATAATAATAAAAAAAAGTCGGAATCTGTAGCTCAGCTATATTGAAATCTGGAAGAGATCAAAGTAGGTTTTCAAATTTTTTCATACAATGGGAAAATATTATTTATTAGGATGGATATTTAATTACCTTTGGATTATATTTGCAGCTGTAATCTGACAGTCTGTTTCCTTTGTTACAAAGCTTAGTGATTAAAATTTTACTAATGTATTAGAATACATAGTTAGGAATAAAAGAGAAGTTGTCAAAGTTGGTATTCAGGGCTAGTTAGTTGTATACAATGCTCTAAACAAAATAGCACAGGTCAGTATCTCTGGTTGCCAGTTGCCCCTTCTTATGTTTCATTTCAAGACTGAGGTAGCAGTAAAGTGTTAAACTCTTGTTAGTTTTCTATTTTTAAATGGTAAATGAACCCTAACTGAAAATTTTGTTGTTTTCATGTCCGCTTCCTACAGGCGTTAGCTTAGGAAGTGATAAAGCTGGCACAATTACCTATGGCCTTTTCAGTGACTAACGCCAAGTGATTTCCTGGCTAGTTATAGACAATGGAATCGGAAATAAGCCTCGTGACCAGGAAACTCTAATTATTTTTATAGTGTTTTTTTTTTCTTAAAACTAGCTGACTTAAACAATAGATGCAATAAAGTACCTTTCAGTTTATTATTACAATGCCTATAACTAGTGATGGGCAAGCAGTTAAATGTCTAAGGTATCCTTTTAAATTCAAAGTTTCTCTCCTGATATTGATATTACTGGTCTCAATTATCTTTTCATCATTCCCTCTTACACAAAAACTTCCTTTTTTTGTTCAAATTACACTACTATCTTTGAATGGCATACAAAATTTGCCACACTGTAATCATATGCAGAATAATATAAATTATATAATTTTTATATATATAATTATATAATTATAATATGACTTATATAATAATATAAATATATAAATATGTGTCCCACAAAACCAATTTTCATAAGCAATTAGAAATTTTCAAGCAAAAGGCTTTTTTTGTTTGTTTGTTTTTGTTCTTGCAGTCAAACGTTTGTTTCCACCTTCACTTCAGCTTGGCAACAAATTTGAAGAACATACTCATTAAAATTTAAGAAAGCTCCTATCTACATCAATGAGGTTTGATGACAATGGGGCCAGAATCTCAGCCCACGTCTCTTAAGCTTGAATAGAAGTAGCTACAAGATCATTTCTTAGCAGAAGTGAGAAAAACAGACCTAGGAGAAAGTTACAAAAACCTTTCTAAATATTTTTGGATACACATCACAATATAGTAGTAAAGATTTGCTTTAAATGTTATATGCTTTATTATTTAAACTTCTGAGTTGTGTACATTGACATAGAAGGAGAAAAACTTCATAAATACATATAAGATCTCCTAATCTTACATAAGCCAATGAAAATATTCTGCTGACTAGAATAGCAAGTGGAGCTTCTTCAGTGCAAATGTAAGATATAGGAGGAACTGGTAAAAACTGAGGTCTGAAACCCACAGGACTTTAAGAATAAATTATAACTGAGAACAGATAGCAAAACAGTCTTGCAGTAAAATGAAGAAACTCTATTTCCCTTACATGGAATGAAAAGGTGAATATTGAGAAACTGTGGCTAGGCTCCCTTGCCTCAGTTTCCCTAAGAAAGGGTTTTGTGACATAGGATGAGCTTAATATTGTTGTTCGAAAAGTACTTTGAAGTGTTTTTATTGAGTGTTTCTGTATAAATGCAAAATGGTATATCTTTTAGACAGCTGCATTGTTCACACAACAGAGGTGAGAAGTATTCTTCTGAGCAGACTAGGATGGGGTTTTGTTTGTTTGTGAGTGTGTATGTGTGTGTGTAATATTGTACTCAGTATAACTCGGAGTGTTGCTGCTGGCTGACTGACTTGCCTCTGTTGGAGTTTTTTGAGATCTGATGGTGGAGGAAGAGGCAGAAATCAGCACGTATAAACACCCAACCCACACCATTCTCCCCTCCCCTAGAAAGAAAAATCATGATGCCACTGCTACAGTAGTTATAGTTCTCCTCGTGTTAGACCTTGCAAAAAGGAAAAAAAAAAAGGCATGAGTGGTCCTTTATCTAATCTTTCTCCCTCACTCCTTGTGGCCACCAGTCCTAAAATCCACATAAATACAAGAAATAGATAGCAGTCCAGCATAAAAATTGAGACCTCAGGCCAAATTAGAGAAGAAAAAATGCCATTTTATTTACAGAGAACTTGGCCCTCAGATCAAGGTGCAATTTTTTTTTTTTTTCCTTTTCCCTTCAGTTAACGTATCTATCTATGCAGCTATTTGTTTGTACTGTTAATTTTGGAACTTACTTGATACATGAGATTTCTGTACACTGAAATTCTATTTTCCTAGAGAACACATTTTTATATATGTTATATATATGTGCACAGTATTGTTTTTCTTGAAGCCATAATGTGTATGGTTGCATATTTACAGCTTGAAGACAAATAACCATGTAAAGAACCAGATTTATGTTATTAAGATTTAACAAATCTCTCATGCACTAAATTTACAGCCCTTCTTGTATATTTATGTTTAATATTAATACTTGGGTTTTTGCTGAGAGCCTTGTGGGCTTGAGAATATATAAAAAGAGGATGGGCCATGTCCTGGAAAGTTTTCAGTCTTAACTAGAAATTGAAGTAAACTAAATGCTTGAGAAAGTACGAATTGTTTCAGAAGTTATGATTCCAGTTGTTGACACCACACAGAAATGAAGGACATTTAAAACAGCAGTGTGTGTCTAGAATTTTTTCATGGATAGCATATTTAATTAGCACTCAGAGAAAGAAAGGGCAAGGGGTGGCTCAAGAAAATTGTGAGGCAAACTTTGAGGAAGAGGATACAATACTTGGTACAGAAAAAAGGACTTTATAGAGAAGTGAAACTGTAAAGAAGTAGAAGAGAATATTTCATCTCACTTTCCCATTAGTGGACAAGACGGTTAAATGAAAATAAAGCTGGAGTCATAAAAAGGAATTTCCTACCTCCATAGTAACCAGAAATACAGTAAATAGTACCATGTACAGTAGAATTGTTGAAGTATGGTATCTTGTACTTAGATTGTATCAGTACCTGATACAGCACAAGCACCACTTGAAGCTTATTCCACACTTAGAACATTCCAGGTGATATCTCCCACTTTAAGTCCTGTACTATTTTATTAAGATTGAGCTAATTACAAAGCAAATCAAGGCAGTCTGTCTTTACCATGTTTTTTTATCTTCACAGTAATTTCTGTCAAATAAATATTTGAAGCCCCTCTACCTCTGGCAAAGTAGTCTATTTGTCTAATAGGTTTAAACATTATCATATAGAGGTGGGAGTTGACAGACAGTTACAGAGGAGACAAACCGTGATCTCATTTCCTTCAGAGAGCAGACCAGAAATGACAAAAGCTTTTATAAACACTATCTCAACTTGGCTGAACCTAGATTTTTATCTGAACCTTCATTTAGGCAAAGCTCTTTGCTGGATGCTATTTATTTTGAATTAATCCACTGATTTTTAATATTGTTTTGAAACAAAAACTACTATGAGAAAACCTGTGCAGTAATTCCCATGACTAAGCTTCCCAGGGGTTAAAGTTTCATGATCTTGAGCAAAACACTTAAATGTTCAGCATTGCTGTCAGCACAATACATCAATTAAAGGTCCAAGCAGTGTCAGTTGCACTTGTTTATTTCATATATTATATTTATCTTTTCCTGTATTTCAAGTGCCTTCTGATCAGCTTTCTTATCCTGTGAAAACATCTGTACAGAATTGTTTCAAATGAACAGAAACTTACTGCAATATCTGTTCAGCTGTCAGACAATCAAGGTCATACAAGGTGCAAAAATGCTTATCTATATGAGAACAGGCTGAAGTCACCCCTTATGTAACCCCAGTGACTCCAATTACAACTTTGTTTTCAGTAGGGAAAAGACTTGGAACTTGCAGTGGATTTTTCAAAGTCATCCTTTCCAAGACCCTTGGCCATTGTGCAGACAGGAATGTACAATTTAGAAGAGACCACAGAAGAGCTGCAATTCCTTAGCTTGGTGGTTTATACTTTTTACATGAGGTTTGGTGCTTCTCTATGGTGGTCTGAAGACTGGATCCAGTTGTACCTATGAGCTTTACTGTGAAACATATAATCAGTCCTGGGATCACAAATCAGAACAAGAGATTCAACCCTTCAATCCCTCCTCTTCCAACAGCTTACAAACTAAATCCTGTTTAGGTCCGAGTTCTTCTTGGACCTACAAGATATACCATATCACATACAGTATAAACCCTGCAGTGTTTGATGGCTTCCAGCTTTTCACAGCATTTAGCATTAGGTGCCTAAATCACTCTTACAAGTGGATTTTAGCATCTAAGTTGATTGGATGTATTCTAAAATTGTACTTGAAGTGAATACTTCTGTTCTCTCTCCAGTTTATGAATACACACAGAATTAAACCAATAAAGATCAATATACAAGCTATTAGACAACAAGTAAATCCATACTGTGGAATACATGCATTATGAGGCAGTCTTGCATTTCTAATTCCTCAGCTGTCTACACTTCAGGAGTATCCTGCATCTCCCTTGAGATTACACTGAGGATTTTCTTCATGAGCATTATCAATGCACAGGACATGTACCCAATTTCATATGTACTCAGAATCTGGGCAGAGTATGAACCTGAAACCTGGAGCTGGTGTTCACCATACATCATATGAACTCCAAAAACCTTGGTTTAGATTCAGTTTGCTTACTAAAACGAACAGAAATTTCCTTTATAAATAGTGACAGCAAATTAGAAATTAGGAGTGTTTGGAACCAAGAACCAAGATCAGAAAAAGAAAAGGCATGCAAAACTATGGAGATTAGTTCAGATTGCGTTAGATTAGCTAATACTTTCACTTCAAACACCTCCAAAACATACAGGTTTGAATGTATACATCAGTGCTAGCTAATATGGAAATTTGAAGTTTGCTTGTCATACATGTGGGATACCTTCCTGTAATAAAAAGGAAGTTTTAACACAAAACTTACTTGAATTAATCTAATTACATTATATGTTCACATCTATAGCCATTTCAGCATGCATAAGAGCATATGAAAAAGCTTCATAGACAAGCCTACCCAAAATAGAGGAATACTTGGAAAATTATTAAAGCTTTTCACGTAATGTGATAGAATTTAAATTGTGAATTTAAGTCACACAAATTATGAGCCCCAATCATTAATTGCCCCCCCCCCATTTTACTGCCAACCTACTTCTATCTTAAATAATCTTGATTACCCCATCTATAAAACAGGAGTATAAAAGTTCAGACATTATTATAGAGTAATGGAATTGTGCCTGCCAGAAGAGTACTTTAAAAAAAAAAATCCCAAACCAAAACAGTGACAAAATCTAAACACAAGATACAAATATCCATGAATAATAGCATGAAAGCTTAATTCTGTTTAGATACTCCAACTGAATTGCATGACCTCAAGCCACCAAAAAATAAAAAGCATCTCACATACCAAGAATATAACCCAACTTTTTTTCAGCTTTCCTGAAGTGTGAGAGTTTAGAAACTCATACACAGATTAAAAGAAGTTGTTCTGGATCAATTTAGAAGAGGCCCTTTCTGTCCTGGGAGTCTTCCCAATACTCTTCACCCTTGTAAATTCAGACTCCTATTATCCAATTTCTCACACAAAATGCTTGTTCTCAGTTATGCAGTCCATCTTTATGTACGACTTCCTGGTCATTTAAACAGTTTTTCAATTGCAGACCTAATCCAGAGTCCCCCAGACTATTCCTATTGAGTTTATTTTATAACTACTCAGTTATTTGCCAGCTTCCATAATTTACTACTTTACTTATACAGCACTGCTTATGGAGCTTTTCAGTCATACTCAACACTGTTGACAAGAGGACCTAATTCTCTGCAAGCTGCATTTATTATACTGGATTTTGTTTACTTGCCCTTTTTAAAAAAAAAAAACAACAAAAAAACCCCCCAAAACCCCAAACCAAACCAAACCAAACAAAAAAAAAACAACCATCAAAACCAGCAGCCAAAACCAGTGCTTCAGTTCTCTCACTCCCAGGCAATTTTTACAGCTCTCAGAAGGCTGTGGTTGCTTTCTGCACTTAGGACAACATTAAAATTCAGTCCTGAGCATGCCAAAATATCTGTGACAGTTATCCATGAAATTCAGAATTGTGATAAAACTCCAGAATTAAGCTCCAGCTGTCCTCCTGGGGATTTCATTGCAAACAATTCACCTTGTTCCTTAATTCCTGTGGAAACTCCAAATGATGGAGCAACTTGAGAAAACATGTATACTGTAACTTGGATTTACTCCCCACCTTGCCTGCATGAGTGCAAGGTAAAACACACTACATAGCTTCGCTCCCTGTTGTAGGCAGTTTTCTCAACACAGGTTCTTTACTTTAGCCATTTTTCCTCTTTATAACAGCTTCAGATGCTCAATCTCATTTAAGGTCTTCTACTCTTCCAAAGGGAGAAACATCTCTAAGTCCAGCACATATTAAATTCTAACCCCTTGGCTTGAATTCATAAAGAATATGAGGACTCATTAGAGCTGCCAGAAATAGATTTACATATACTGAGAAAAGGGATAAAGGGATAAGCTATAAAAAGAAGTGTTGTTCTTGGTTAAGTTTTTATACACTCAGCATTCATAATTCAATACAGTAAAATACATGACTATGATCTATTTCTTAAGTTACTGTACTTTGCATGAGGATTTAGCAAGCCAGTGATCCAGTTTGAAATGTGCGCAGGATATAAAAGTTGCAAAAACTTCAAACTTGCTCAAATGATTGTGAGAATTATTTTAAAATAAAAATATCAGTTCTTCATGACTTTCAAAATACAGAATAGCAGTGCAAAGAAAGGGGAAAACAGCTATCAGAAATAGACAGCAGTAGCTGCAATACTGCAAACTCTTCCACTGTCATAAGGCAAGTTCCATCTTTTAAGGGGGTTCAAAACCTAACTTTGGCCTATTTTAAACCTACCTGGTCTGCCCTTACTGCATAGAAAGCAGAGAACAGATAGTTGTGGGCAAAAATCATGGGTGGAAATTGGGGTCTTTCTTTTATTTTAGGTCTAAGAAGACTTGGTAAGAAATTTATTTTGCTGAAGAGGGGAGCTATGCGTCCATACTTTGAAACAGAAAAAAAAAATAATGTGATAAAAACCATGGGAATTTATGTGAAAGCTTCTGCAGGGCAGATGTTATTCCACGTCTAAAATGAAACTGGGTTTTCACTTTTACACACTATTTGCATGTAAGCAGAGTTTCTCCTTATCATGACTGTCTTCTTATTCATACTGAAAATAATAATAATAATAAATTAGCACAGAAACAAATCATTTGTACAGACTTCTGCTGTACATAGCCATTAAACAGGTACCTTTCTCTTTTTCCTGAATTTTATATATATATATATATTTTTTTTTTTTTTTTTTTTAAGAGTAAGCCAAGACAACAACCTTTCTGTTAAGCAGTGTCTTAAATTAGTCAGGGAAACATATGGTGTGCCTTCCTATGGAGGCTATACTTTGGCTATTACTTTCTGATCTAGGTTTTGGCATGAAATATCTGTCCAAGGACATACAAGGTCTCTACATGAAATATAACTTGTAATATGTTACCAATAATTATTTACAGCTGTGGATGATTAGATAGTAGGTTTATCAGGGTGGTTTTTGTTTTTTTTTTTAATAATTTGGACAAATGTTTTTCTTATATAAAAATCAAAGTAATGTAACATCTGCATTGCGGGAAGGATACATTTTTCTGAGGTAGTGTTGGTGGGAGATGAAGTACATAGGCTAGGTAAGTGGGAGTGGAGGGAACCCAAGGCATTCTGAAAAATATTCACACTTCATATACTGTATCTTTTCATGTGAGCGTATTTACCTGTATTTCTATACAGCTGTAAGGTGGTTGCAGTGGCTTTCTCTAGCAAAGCTGATGCAATGGAGGCAACATATGTACAGGTACTTAAGCAAAGATGTTCATTCACACTTCATTTCTTGCAAAAAACCCAAACTATACTGTATTTTCAGTTTACAATATTATATTGTCCAACCTTTTCTTTCTTTAAAAGAAATCTCAATGCCTGTACATCTTCCCTGCTATGCTACAGCAATTAAATATCGTGATTTATATGTAACTTGCTCCACCCATTCCTTATTAAGTTGCATGCAGCTGCAGTAAACATCATTTTCTGCTCAACTTCCAATCAGCCGGAATGAGAACATAACTCCTGCTGGTTGCTATAGAAAGTATCTAGGAACTGGAACACATGCCTAAGTACTGCTTGGTTCTACTACTGACTTTGTCAATGCCTCACTGTACAGGTTGATTTAAAAAAAAAAAAAAAAAATCATCTTTAGTGCATCTATCAGAAAAGGATACAGCAGAATATGCAGATTCCACAATGGGGTTGTGCAGCTTAGTATTAGCATATAAAGTGCTTGAGATCTTTATAGTGGCAGCGATGCAAATGCTAAAATGTTTCTATAAGGTGTTTCTTGATCTATTGCATAACAACTTTGAATGATGGTAGAGGCTGCATCCATAGCCAGACCATTCCTTCAGCAGTGCTTAAACAGCACCCATGTCAAAAGCATTTCAGAAATGAGAGAGAGAAGGAACAAGCAAAAGCTCTAGATTTCACTTGAAAGTACTTCTCTGACACCTTCATGGGTTTCTTGAAGGGAGAAGGACCTCAACTTGCCTTTTCTAGAAAGACAAAGAAATTCAAGTACTAGTAGCAGTCAAATATTCTGGACTAAGCAATCAGCTTTAACTGTGAGAAGAGATGATATCTGCTTACATGGACACTTGGATGGTCCAATTTAGTGTTTCAGTACTATTGGTTTGTCAATGCTTATGTATTCTGTCCATTAACCCCTGTCAAAATAAGCAAAAGTATTGTCAGTTGCCTAAATTAAAAGGGAAATTTATATTCTGCTGCGGAAATTGTATGATGCATTAGCATATAATTATAGACAGACACACCTATGCATACACATTCGCATTTTTGCTCTTTACATTTGTTTGCCATTTTTACTGCACTTAAATTTTTGTGGAGTTTGCTGTAGGACCTTGACATAACAGTCTGGCAAGACACCTCATACACTGAAATTGCTATTTGGCTTATATACTTTGCAGTTCTGTAATGCAATAATGCATCCCATAAATTTCTTCAGCATTCCACCCTGGGGCTTAATCCACTTGAATTTCATGCAGAGCACTAATTGACATTGTCTGTTTTCATGACCCAGTCAAATGTTTTATAATAATTACAGCAAACAACATGAACTTGCTGCATAAGCGTAATCTGTGTCAGTGTCATGAAGAGTGACTGTTGCCTTGTAGAGTCTTCTAGGACAACAGTGACAGGTATTTTTGTTCAGTAACTGATTGTCATGGTTTAACCCCAGCCAGCCACTAAGCATCACACAGCTGCTCACTCACTTCCCCCCACCCAGTGGGATGGGGAGGCGGGGGAAGTAGAACTCATGAGTTAAGAATAGTTTAACAGGACAGAAAGGAAGAAAATAATAATAAAATGACAATAAGAAAATAATTGGAATAGACAAAACAAGTGATGTACAATGCAATTGCTCACCACTTGCTGACCAATACCCAGTCAGTCCCTGAGCATCCATCCGGACCCCCCCCCAGTTTATATACTAGGCATGACATCACACGGTATGGAAAACCCCATTGGCCAGTTTGGGTCAGCTGCCCTGGCTGTGTCCCCTCCCAACTTCTTGTACCCCTCCAGCCTTCTTGCTGGACTTGGTATAAACACTACTTAGCAACAACTGAAAACATCAGTGTGTTATCAACATTCTTCTCATACTGAATCCAAGGCATAACACTATGCCAGCTACTAGGAAGGAAATTAACACTATTCCAGCCAAAACCAGGACATATGTTTGAGAAGCTTTTAAATGAAACAGTTCCCTGCTATGCTTCACTACTGTGGGGAGATTCGGCAGTGACTGGCTGTGATAGAAGTTCAGACATGATTGGGTAATTAACTCAGGACTTGAGGAACTTAAGAAGTTCTTCCATAATATTTGACCTGGGTGTGTTTGTGGAGTACATTGGAAAAATAAGAACTCTAAGTGGAACTTGGGGAAATGTAGCTACAGATCGAGTAGTAACAAATATTGTATGGGATTATACATACAAGTAATAGCCAGACTACTCCAGAAGTCAGAGCAGAAGAACGAGAGTGTAAGCTTCACATGGTGTATTGTCTCCACCCTGAGAATCATGCAGGTCTCTCAAAATCCTTTTTCAAACCAGACATAAATAGAGATGGAGTACACATGCTTTGTTCAAAACATGGCTGAGGCACAAATTTCAGAGGCAAGTATGCTGTGCCCACTAATAGTTCAGCTCAAGCATCTCACCTGATTCTGGTATCAGTGGAGCTGCAAGGAAGAGATAAGTCTCTCTGAATTTCTCAAACAGATAATCTTTAGATTTACTACTTAGACCTGCTTCCACAGTGTTGGTCTATGACAGGACAGTAAATGAACCTCAGTTTGGCTTCCCCCTTAAAGTTTGTCCCATGCTCTGTAAGAAGGACAGGTGATTCATTAACAGTTTCGGAATTAGAAACAGGCAGACTTTCTACCGATTTCTTATTCAGGTAGTTTTGCATAAACAGAGACTTTTCTAGGGTTTTTTTGCAGCAATTGGACTTCCCTTACCAGCAAATCAGAGTATTATATAGCAGCTGAAAAGTTACAAGACTTCTACCTTTTTTAAAAAGAACAAAAGAAATACTAGGTATATTCTGAATTGAGAAATTCATCTGCCAGGTTTGGCCTCCTTCCGTATTAACATTCAGCTGCTGTGGTGGAGAATAAGAACTTGAGGTTTTATTCTAAACAGGTTAGGAAGAAGGAGATTACTTACTCTAAAAGTCAGCTGATACCCTGTGCCGAAGCTTACCCAGGAGACTTCTGTAATACAGCATGGGAGAGCTGGATTTGGGAAGGACCTGTGAGACTCAGCCCACGGGCCTCTGGGAATAGGCTGGGTCTTGAACGTAAAGTGTAAAA
>JAVJGG010000040.1:955321-973554 GCA_035590195.1 Aviceda cuculoides
ACACTACTTAGCAACAACTGAAAACATCAGTGTGTTATCAACATTCTTCTCATACTGAATCCAAGGCATAACACTATACCAGCTAGTAGGATGAAAATTAACTCTATCCAACCTGAAACCAGGACACTGATATTTTTCACTTGCAGCTCACTGCCCTGTGGTACTGTTGAAACACTTTGTCCCCGCTTAATTTTATTTTCAGTGTACCTTCACTAATGACATTTCTACATTCATGCAACATACGCGAGTGAAAACAACTTCCAGGCATTTTTTTAGCTACTGTTGCTACAAGGATAATTTCTGAACATAATTGATATATTTTAATGTACACCCATGGCAGTCAGACCAGAATTGCCTAGCAGTAGGCACTGAACAAGATCTTCTTTCACATGGTAGTTTCTTAAACAGTAGCTTTAAGTATTACAGTCTTAAATAGAATAAGTTTGAAAAAGGCAGTTTGATAACTGAAGTGATTTAATCAGATTGCTACAGGGAGTAAAGACACCTCCTTCTAATACCTCAAACTGAATACCAAGGCATTTTCTTTAGGTATAAAAACAATGCCTATGAGTTCTTGACCATCTTTGTGATACTTTTCTCAACAGGTGGAAAAGATGGTGAAGTAGATCCATGTTTAGTTTGAAAATCTACTGAACTATGTTTCATAACTGGCTTCTCCTGGTATGTTTTATTAGTATTTTGACTTTAGTTGTAAAGTTAGCAAAATGTTTCAGAACTTCTCAAAACCTGAGAATTTTGAAAGTCTTTGTACTGATCTACTTCATTAGGTGTTTCATTAATAATTCAAAATTGTTTGAAATATTATCCAGCTAATTGTCCAAGGCAAAATAGAGTAAATGTTAAAGAGTTTCAGCATTTCAATAGAAAATTCTGCTGCGTGTCAAAGGTGAATTCATTAGTCTTGTAGAAGTATTGTTTTATAATTCTTTTCTGTCCATAATCAAAAAGTTAAGCATAAGCATTATGTGGGACTGAAGAAGTCCTGTTGTCAGTTGTTAGTCTTTGTGACTATACTTCTACTAACAGAATGTACACTGTATAGAAAAATTGACTTATTTTCATGCAAGTTCTGCATTGAACTAATGCAGTTCTGCAGTACTATAGTGTTGCAGTCCTTAGAAGACAGGCCTGACCTACCTTATAATGCACTTGGACAAAAGTTATAACATAATAAATACATGGTTTCTCAGCTTACCACTTCAGACTGCTGGTGAAAATAAGCACTTCCTCTGGCCCTGGGCAGGTAGGGTGCTGGCAGCCTGTCTCTGTCCACTTGACATTGCTATTGTGGAGCATGTGCAGCGGAAACAGCTCTGAAGTGATCTGAAGGATACATTTCAGCAGCTGGTTTCCTGCTTTTTTATGCAATGTTTAACTCTTCCTTAGCAGGAATTCAGTGAAGTCTGAAGGGACTGGGACATAACTGGCCATCCAATCAAAACTTTGTAGCAGGAAAACTCTAGGAGAAAGAAATGCATAATGATCCAAGAAGCCACTTCTGGTCCATTTTTATATACTGCTAAAATTAAAAAAAAAAAAAAAAAAAAAAAAGGTGGTGTGGTTGTTCATGAGCCTTAAAAGAAGAGTTTCTACTCTCAGACATTTCACCCATAAGCACGATTACAGAGGATGAAGTAAATTCTATTTCATAGGAAAGCCACAGTCAATTGCAGACTATCTTCTCATTATAGCATAATACATTAGAAATTTTTTCTGGCTGCTGCTAGTTTCATGAAGATCACATAGACACATACCATGGATCACTGTATAAATAGTTTATCTAATTACTCTAGCAGTTAGATAAACCAAAAAGCCAAAAATAAACAAGAAGTTTTACTGTAACAGGAAAGAGTACAGAATAGGTAATTAGCAGAATAATGGCAGCTATACCTCCCTTCTCACTGTCTGTTTCTTTCAGCCTACCATTCTTCCCTCAACACACACCAGTGTGTGGCTGGTATTTCTTCCATTAATTGCAGTAACATTTTTACAGAAGAGTGAGAATTTTTTGCTGAAAACATGAATCTACCCTAACACACATACATTTATGAGTAATGAATGTTCCTCTTCAGTTAGGATAACAAACTTGGGCAAAGCTACCACATCAGAGGTAGCGTGGAGTCTTGTCGAAGTCTACAGATGGGATGAGAGGTACTGACCTAACAGCACCCAGACAGAATAATTTAGGCACTAAACTAAGTTGATATGGGTAGGGATAAAGGTCTAGAAATGGTTTTATAGGGGCATGAAATTTGTCATAGGAGAGAAGACAAAGATTCAGACTGTTCCTGCCAATAGCACTATATGGCATACATTCCCATCTTAATGCTCGCATATGGCTATACAAGTAATTGTCTTACAGTTGTGGAGTGTCACAGCCTCTCCACTCTCTGGACATTCAACTCTCCTTCCTTTCAAATCAGGCCTCTAACTGCCTCTAATACTAGAATTGTCTAACCGTCCTATATTAACTTTAATATTTATGATTGGCAAGTGTTTCTGTCTTTTTCTTGACTGCCTCAGATCGCCTTTCCTGAGGAAACAATCTACCACTTGAGGAAAAAGTTACAGGAATTCATCTCTTTAATAGCATTAATGGGGCAAATAACTGAGTGTACTGAATTACATCACTTGGCAAGACCCTGCAAGAACAGGGCAGGGTGAGGTTGTTGATGCTGTTACTGCTTTTTTCCTTCTTTTTAGATCTGCACAAGAGCTAGCCTTATTAAGAGGGTTTTTTTAAAAAAAAACAGAAATCTTGGGCAAACCATACAACTTGAGATCTAAGCCTTGTTGAACTGCACAAGTGAAGTAAAATAGGTAGTATGCACATAGAAAACTAGCTAAGAACTGGGATTTGAAAGATATAGCTATTTTCCATATCTTGTGTTTACACTGTGATGGACACTGAACAAACTTGCAAGATGGTATGTGGCAAGACCACCCTTATTTGGCCAAGGTCCTTACCCTAGATGATTTGCAAACTAAAAACAGGCAGACACAGTCACCAAACAAAGTTTAACAAAAGGAAGAAAGAAGTACAAAGAAGATTTAGCCATATCCTGCTAGTTATCATAGATGACAAACTGACCCTTAGGACTCTGAAGTGTTAAGTTAGCTAAGAAACTGTTATCTCTACCTTGTTCTTAAACTGCAGTATTTTTATTTTAAATCCAGCTTCACACTTCATCTTTTTGTCACTCACCCATTAGCAAGATAACTTTGGTCTGGGGTACTGCACTACTATCGATGCACCTCTATTCATCATTCAAGAACAGGCACAGCCAGTGCATTGACAGATTCAGTACTGCTTTTGCTTTTAAAAAAAAAAAAAAGTTTGACCTCTTTCTTATCTGAGGCACTCAACTGCTGGTCAGCTTCACAGTTCGTGTTTCAGTCAGTAAATACACCTTAGAGCAAGGTAGTTATACTTCAATATTCATTATTATTAATTTAAGCTTTCCAAATGAAATTAAGGGAGCTACAGCCACAGGTTTTTTGTTTTTGTTTGTTTGTTTTCACCTTCCCCTCCCTCTCTGCTAGGCAACAGTGCAATATGTTCCCTATTCCCTGAATAGAACAGTTTGTACATTAGGCTTAGTTATAGGTTTCCTTACAGTCTTTCACTTTCTCTTAAAAGGAAAGTAGCCCTCCTAAGACAGAGGAAGTATTGCGGGTTTTTTGTTGCCCCTTTTTTTTTATAAGTGTTATTCAAACCAGAAATGCTCCCACATAGTAAGGTAGAAGTAGTATAACAAACACCACTTGCAGGTTACTTCAGTACAATTCAATTTAATACCTACAGTGCAGAAAGGCCCATTTTGAAATAGAATTAAAAGCTGTGTGGAAAAAAAAAAGCCACCTTTGTCCCATCTTACAAAGCTTTGAGACTTGAAGAGTCAGAATAAACTTGTGCTTGCACATCCAAGAAGCTCATGCACATACCTTATTTCTACAGCATCGCTACCCTGAAAAAAACCTGGTTTAATCCTGGCATTGAAAACTATCAAAAGTGGCAAGAGCAGACTGCTCTGCAAGAGAAGGCAGCCCAGGAACTAATAACAGCAAGGCAGTAGAGGGGTGAATACAAGGGTCGCATGCCCACTATACCTGAGCAAGATAAGCAGAACAGGTCCAGTCAACTAGTCAGCACTAGGCACACCTACACTCACAGGCAGTAAGGCAAGGGAGCAAAGCAAAACACACCTACAACCTAGCTCAGGCAAGGGAAAGAGCCTGAACTTAAATGCAGCTCTTAGGTAAGTGGACAAATTACATGTGGGTGGTAACCCCAGATGTGGCTAGTCAGGGAAATTAAGGCCTGCTGGTGTACTCAAGGTCTTGACAAGCAGGTAAACTGAATAATAGATGTTGTAAACAGTTAGGAAAAATATTTAAGGGGTACTTACTATACAGCTCTTACATAACCTATTTCATATCTGAGTGGAAGGATGTAAAGAAAAACAGAGATGGGCTGATGTAGAGGTAATCTATCAGATAAACAGCCAACCCACCTGCATGGTTACTACATAGTTATTTTTACAGTTTTCAGTGAGTAGAATTCATAATGCTATCTACATCACAGAATTTTACAGATCATCGGCAACACAAGTTTAGTAAGTTACTCCTGCATTTAGAAATACAGCTTACAAATGAAATTATTGTCCCAATTTGTGTATGCTCCAATCCAATTTATTAAATGTCAGAATAGTATGACTCATATGTCCACAGAGAATGTATTTCTGCAAGTATTGATCTACACAGAAAGCAATATTCCTTGCATACATCAGGTCAATTCATAAAATACCAGTCTTTTACAGAAGCAAATATCCAAAGCACAAACAAAGTGATAAACTTTATGCAATAACCAATAGAATGCATATACACATACACACAACTCAGTAAAGTTATTGCACAAGACTCCTCTTTCTCTTTTTTTTTTTTTTAATAACGTGTGCAGCAATCTAATATTGGCAGGATTTATGCTAATTATTTGGAGGGTTTTATTGATGTAATTTGCAGAACATTGATAATACAGTAGGGCATCCTTCACGCTTAGCAACTGCTGGCTCAACTCTGGCCAATACCATCATACAGCAAGTAGTCAAAATCTCTATTGATTTTCACAACAGTTTGGTTTTTGACCTATGCAGGAGACTTAGATTCAATGTGTCATTCTAGCTCACTAAACTTCAGTGAGTTACTTTAGTAATCTGTTCTCATTTTCTTATTGGTAACTCTTTCATCTCCCAGTCACTCCTTGTTCAATATTGTAGGCTGTTTAAACCAGAAGGTGTTTGGGTCATAAGGAAATGGTACCCTGACATCAGGGTGTAGTTACTGGCTCAACCCACTAGTCAGTTTAGTTATCTAATAAAATTAGAGTGCACCCTCCCAATCTAAAAAACCAAAACCAAACAATGCAATCACTGTAACCTGTATCTCTAATTGTCACTTTATTTGACTAGTTTTGGAAAAGCCAAGGATCAAGCACGTGATGCAAAATGAATTCATGACCAGCAAACAAAATAATCCTTCCTCGTGAAGAATGGTGACTACTGGCCAATATTGTGTAAATTATATTTTCCTGCTCTACCGGTATGGTATTGCTGAATTTGTATAGCTATCAATTCAAATTTTCACTGAGGTAAATTCATTCATCATGATGTATAAACAGCCTCTGTGATATATGTGATACAAACCAGCTTTTTTCCCCCTATACTAGTACATGTGTGTGCACACACATACACATGCACAAAATATACTAAATGTGTGTTTTGCTTACTCTGTAATGCATTTTTAGAGGAAAAAAAAAAAATCCTGTAAAGGTTAGTCCCGAGCTTGGAAATTGTACTACAGTTCAATTTTATGTTTTACTCACTCCTGTGTGTAGTTTTTTGCTACCATCTTTGTTTTATCAACACTAACTTGAGAGGAGTATTGCTGATTTTGCTGCTCCTGTAACAAGAACTTGTAATTCCTCCTCACAAGATGATAAGCTCAGCTTTGACAGGTGTATTTGGTACTCCCTGATGGTCCTCAGACTAATAAATACTTCAGGCTTCAGAGGCTACCTTCCCTTTGGTCTTTTTAAAGAACTAGTCAACCATAAAAAATGGCATTAACCTTTAGTTTAATTTCCCCCTGATGGTACTGCATGGGGGTTTCAGGAGTTTACCGGCACGAGCTGGAGTCAGTGTAACACCGCTGTGAGCTGATGTGGGAATAGCAACGGCATGACAGATGTGCTCAGTCTCTAGTGACAGGAAGCAAAGGTGAACAGAATTACTTCTAGTGCAAATTTCACAATGCATGCCTACTTAAATGAAATATGATGTTCTATTATAACATGTTTAGCTGTTAATAATCTACATGTAGTTAGGGTGATTGTGTCACTGGACAGATGGCATTGAGGTAGCTCTGAAGAGGCAGGAACAGCAACAATAATGCAATTCAGAAATATTAGTACACTGCTTGAACATTATAGCTATTTTAGTATAATACTATGACTATACAATACTATGTAGCATAAATGAGCTGAAATGCCTGAAATCCTTTACTTTACTAAAGTCAGTCCTTGCTGTACCCTGACAGATGATAAATATCATATTTCAGACCTTTACTGTTCTTCACTAGGCAGATGTGAAACAACAGAGGAAATAACTGAATTAAAAACCCAACCAAACAAACAAAAAACCCAGACAACAAACCCTTAAGAGTTCCAGAAATGAAGGATTTGTGTAAAATGTGAACAAATGCAACAAATAGTTGTAATGATAGTGGCAAAAATTACAGCTAGAATTTGTGGATTTAAACACTATTTATGTTGGAGTAAGAAATAGGTGCTCTCAAAGGTTTTCTTTTAAGTCCTCGTCACTTTCACAAGATAAAACATACAAATGGAAAGGAATAAAACCACAGAAATAAACAGTAACTAAGCCTTTAGATACCAGTGCTTTACTCTGAGCTTCATACTCTAGCTCTTTTTTTCCCCTTTCTCTAGTCCTGTTACTAAGACTTCTCCCTCTGTATTTAGGCTGCTCTGCTCTTTCTTCTTTTCCTGCTGCTTTTTTCTGCTTGCCAACAGCCATCCAGCACCCCCAGCCAATTCTGGGGCCCTGCATTTGCTGTCTGCCACTAGGGAAAGGGCCTTAACCCTACTTGTTCAACTGCTGTTTAAGGCTTGCCTTGTGCATGTACTTTTGATGATTACTTCTGCTGCTTCACTTACATCATTTCTGAATAAACGGCAATAGCTAGGCCTGCAAAATTCACAGTGGCTGTGTGTAAACTCCCGTATCAGTCTCTGAATATGAAAGTGTGTTTCTATTTAAAAGAGAGGTGAATTCAGACTGGTAGATTAACAAAATCCCTCAGCAACCACCAAGTTACTAAAAAGGAAAGTAACAGAAGGCAACATAGGAAAAAAAATCCCCCACGATAATACTGTCATTAAATTACAATTATTTGAAAATTTCAGGTAATAAAGCAATTGAATAAAACACTATTATAATTGACACTGTGGTCCATTTATGTTTCTCATCATCTAGTGAGAAAGAAATGAAGGGTTCAAACTAGTGCTGTGTCTCTTTAAATCATAGTCACCCAGCTATCCTTTGAAAGATTAAGGACAATGATAAAAGAAGTTCCCAGTTCAGCCTGGATAGACAATCTTGCACAGATTTAATAGCTTTTCAATAAGCATTTCCAAAGAGGTGTAAATCCTATCATATCCAATTGCTCTTAACCTTTTCAGTGAAATCTTTCCAACTTTCCAGAACTCAGCTCCCCAGATTTAATGAGATTGTCTAGGACAAAAGAAAATGAACATAGCCACCTATGCTTTATACTCAGTGAAAAAAGGATCAAGTATCTCAGCTTTTCAATTAATCTCTTACTCCTTTTCCTATCCCCAAGTCAAAGCAAACTTGTTTGAAAGCTGGGTCACGGCACTCCTGTGTAGAATATGATTTGAGGCATGAATTAGTCACAACAGCTTTATAAGTCTTAATCAGACATCAGTACATTGACATCAATATACTAAAAATAACTCTTCCCAGAGCTCCCCGAATAGATCTTGCTGCATTTTTCCAGCAAATCGTAAGCCATTCCTTTAGAAAATCATATCATTACGGGCTATCTTAAAAGCATATTGTCCCAACAACACCTGCTACATGGATAGTTCATTTTATCACATGCGGTATAACAGACTTAGTAGCTGTTGTTATGCCATTATTAAAAAAGCATGGCTATGGAAGCAGCTGAGTACTGATCTGCTTCCAGCTCTGCTCCCTTCTTAACTACACAGGCCTTTTAGGCAATCTGCATATTGATTGCAGATATACTGTCAGGTGGTTTGCCTGATTAGGCTGAGAGGTGTCATAACTTTCATAAAAGGCTGCCAGACATGTGAAACAGAAATATTGTCAGAGTTGAGATTGGTGGAGATAACAAATCTTATGCTATCTGAATTAAAGCTGGTTTAGCACTAGGCATTAAATTTAGAAAGTAACATCATGATCATTTAGAGTATTGCACTGCTGTAATACAGTCCCTTACAGAAAGCGACCATGTTTGTGATTTAACAACCTCCCATGTCATATTGCTTTTTAGAAGCTATGTTAGAAGTCTTGAGCAATCTACCAAGTCACACAGTTGTCACAGATGACCATTAACTAACCTGATGAAGCCTTCCAGCTGAATTTAATGTGTACTTTGATCTTGTTACCTGCTGGTTCCAAAGGAGGTTTCTGTCAATGGATAGGGGCATTTTGACCCTCTATTGACGTTAACATTAATATATTTTCTTTGAAAATAGATACAACTTCTGAAAAGACACCCAGTAGGTGAAAGCAGCAACTGACAAGGGAACAAGTTCTCTTTTGTTAAGGTGAGACTCTAAGAGTGCTTTTGAATTAAGGCTCAATATTGTGATTCATCCTTTTTGCAAAAGGTAAGCGAGAATGATAAGGATCAGCATGAAAAGATTATTTCACGAGATTTTACAGGCATGATGCAGAGAGCTGGAAGTAATTTTATAACCATTATGAGAATGGATAGAAAAAGAGAAAGTTAACTGCAACTATTTCAGTCTGCTCTTCTTCAAGCTAAACCTTATTTGTTCTATTAAACTGCTTGTTTGGCATTGACTTTCTGGTTCTTACTGTTAGAAAACCTAATTCATTATTAAGAGATGTTAAATCTGAAAGATTTAAATAGGTTATATATAATATATAGTTTATAAAGACTTATAAAATCTGAGGTCAACTTTGAGTTAAATGTTTGCTTAGAAGAGACTATTGTATTATACTTTAATTTGCTTTCCCTTGAAACAGAACCTGTACTTCCACAATGAATAGACAATTCCTTGTTTTTATTGTTGTTATTAGTTTCTTAGAGAAACAGTTTGATGTTATTTTATATATTAATCCCCTTCAGTGTTTGTTAACTTCCTCTGCTATGGCATTCTTAGGTTCAGTAGTTGATGGGCCTAATTGGTTCAAAATTTGTAATGCTCTGAAGAATGCCATAGTTACAGAGACATTTACATTCACTACCAAACCTGCCAAACAAGAATTAAACCACGTCAAGTAATTTGGAGTTAAGTAGTTGATCCTGTGTTTATGTATGTGCATGAGCAAGATCCAGTAGTTATCAAGTTATTTACACGTTTAAGCATTTGCCCCTAACACACCTTCCTTGCAGGTTGGATCTATTTTCGCTATTTTAATGAAGTTTGACACAATAGAAAGTGTTCAAATCTTCCTGAATTTCCTGAAAACTGTAATAGCTCCCTACTTCCCGCATTATTTTTTTTCCTGCCAAGTTGTTCTGAGCCAAGATGTATGGGAAAATATGATTGTTGGCAGTAGACAGATACGAAGCCGCTGTGAAGCTCTCTGAATGAGAGGCCAAACTGTGTTAAAATACATTGTAGAATCAAGTTAAATCAATCTGTTCATTTGGATTGCATCAATGTGACCATGAACAATATTTTATGGATGAAATTTTCAAGGCTCTGTGTTACATAGTGTGTGGTTTCATCCTTCAAGTTTAGTTTATATAGCATGAAGGTAGAGGAGAAAAGAGAATGATTGTTTGCTGTCTTATAGCATATAAAGTAAGAAGCATCAAAAAGCAAGCTTGAAACAAAGACAATGGTATAATTTCACTTACCAATGTGGAGCTAAACTAAAAGATAATGAAAGTTTTAAAAATGACTGACAAATTCATAGAAGAAAAAATCATGAAACATTTTTAAATACAGTGATATGACTTCTGTTTTAGAAAGTCCATAAAGCAAGCTAGTGGACAGTAAAACAGCATATTGGGTAATAAATATATAAAGCATAGATACATCCTTTCTTGATCATACTATTCTCTAAATATTCCCAAATTGCTACACAGTACTTGGTTACATGGACCTTTGGTGTGGCCACATTTATTGCGTACAGGACAAGACCAGACATGTTTTAAAATGCATTATTTCTCCTTACAAGTAACAGAGTACTATATAAAAAACATATTTATTTTGTTGGTAGTTGGCATAAGTCTGAGAAACAATGCTGTAACTGTGCTAACAGAAAGCTTGATATTTAGACATGTTGGTAGTAAACATGATTCTGTATTCGCCTTGGATAACTTTTGAGGGGAGAATACATAAAGAAGCGGATAGTATCTGATTGTCTGTTAGGCTTGTGTAATTTTGAGATTGTATTTGTACGTGTGTATCGCATATCTATTTGGTTATATGATATGCAACATGAAGCTGTATCTGTAATAAAAAAATTTTCATTTTATTTTTTTGAAAATAAATGAAAATGGTAAAATCTTGTGCAAATGCTTCCTGTTTGCTAAAAACTGAATGGTAATACAGGGTGGAGAGACGCTTAGTGATCCTACAAAAAAGAAAACAAACAAACAAACACCACCACCAAAACCCCTTATGTTTAGCTTTATCTCCTGGTGCAGGAGGGAAACTGTGTGCTGGCCTGGATGGTCTAGATTAGGAATCTGTTACAGAGCATGGTGGCTTTGCTCTGTTTCTTTTCTGAGGTAGTAAGCGTCTGAATCATACATATCTGCTATGTTAAGCTGAAAGTATAAAGCACTCTCCAGTCCACTCATCTGGTTTCAGGCAAGCTTATTTATTTATTATTTTAACAGCTGCTTCAGAAACTCTCAGGGAACCTGAGACTGGTTTAAACTCTGTTTTGTAAATCTGGTCTAAATATCCCAAAGCAGAAAACATATGTTCTCAATATTCTGGGTGTTCTCCATTTCCGTCTGCTTTGTTTGGTGGCTTTTTGGGGAACAACAAAAAAACCACCACCAACAACAAAAACCCCAAGGTGACTATATGAAGGTTTTGCAGGCTGGTAAAGTAACACAGCCTAAATCTATTCTGTCCATTTATATAATTAGCGAATTAAGTCTATTTATAAAGGTATCCTGTCACGACATTTTTCCACATTATTCTACTTTAGTGAAGTCCCATTAAAAATTCTTGTGCTATACCTGAACTGGTACCAAACTTCTGTTTGACTGTATTCTGTACTTTGTTTTGCTGCTTACATTGTACTCCAGTTTCACTATGGTCTATTACAAATGTTTTTCCTTGTTACAAACACTTTGCTTGGCTCTTTGACGGCTCTTATAAAAAGCAGGATAACATTTTAAAATGAACAGCCAATTCATAGTGTAGAGTGCTATCACATCTTTGTGATGGATTGAGGAGGGAATGGTAAGCCCCAAAGTGCAGGTGAGTAACATTCAGTTTAGCCTTTCCTGTGGTAAAATCTTTATTTTGTCTAAGTGAGAATCAGGAGTTCATGAAAATATAGGTTAGATCCTGATCTTGATTGGACCATTATAAATCCATACTATCTAGTCTGACTTTTTCAAATGTATATCTGGTGTCCTAGAAATCTATATTCTTATTTTCAAAAAAGCTATAGAAGATAGCAAAAGAAGATAACAAAACTAGTTAATATTATCAGGAAAAGACTTTATTCTTCTCCTAGTGATGGTTGTGATACATGGGCTAGGATTATGTCATGGACTGGAGAGAAGTGAGTGCCCATTTACAGCTTCAAAGTAGTTGTTTTACAGAATGGTAAAAATGATCATGGAGCTGGGAGGGAGGGAGGGGAATAAATCAGGAACAGTCCGTCATTTCTTCTTTTTCCTGCACGCAAGGGAAGTGAGCTCCTTTTGCTTCATCATGCATAAATATAACCTAACAGTGCATTCAGAGCACTTGCAGCATCCTGGTATGATCTATCATGTTATTCTTATTTGTCCCTTCATCTGTACAACTTGAGATTTAAGAGGACACAAGTGATGGATTTTTCAGCAATGCAAAAGGTACCATTTCCAAAATGTATCCATCAGGCAGTGGGGAAGAGATAGGTTTGTAATGCCTGGTTTGCCTGCATTATTTACATATCCTGACAATATGCAGGATAGCTGGGGGCAGCAGGAAGCTGAGGGGGTTGAGAGTGCACTGCTCACATTGCTTCCTTCAGCACATTCCACTGGGGAAGAACAATGCAAGCCTTTAGGAAGATTTAGTAAGTGACTTGCAGAAGAAAAATATCAAAACATACCAGAGACATGAGCAGGCAGCCATCTAGGAGAAAAGAGCAAAGATTCCTTTTATGTGTTTTCTTGCTGGACAGTGAAGGCTCAGCATGCTCTGTTGTGTTTACAGAAGGTCCTGGTATTTCTCTTATGAGACAAAATGATTCAGCTGCAAAATGTTTCATATCCAACTTAAAGCAAGTTACTCCTTTGACAGGTCCAGTTGTAGTTCATGTAATCTATTAATCAATCTAGAATCCATTCTTTAAATGAATGTTTAAACAAAGAAGATGGGCCTGATCCTGACATGGTTTTCAATAGTAGTAATTCCATCAGCTTCAGAGGAGCCTCCTCTGGTAGTCATGCTGGTGGCCAAGGCAGCAGAACCAAGTCCTTTTGTCTTAAGTATAGAACAAACAGAAGATGGTTGTTTGAAAACAATGCTTTTTTAACATAGTACTTGTAACAACATGCATTTGGACAATTTGACACATGATGTGGGTTGTTTTCTTTTTTTTTCTTTTTTTTGGTACTTTTTTCTTTTCCTTTTTCTCTCTAGTGACTACGGACACTTAAAGAATCCTTCTTTCAAAGCACGTATTTATCTGAACCTACTCTGATTAAGTGTTTGGCCTGGTAATTTTGTGCTAGCAGGGGCCAACTGTTTTATGTGTTGTTAAAAGTAGATATTAAGGATATGAAAGGATTTTTATGTTTTTAAAAATAGAAAAGGAGTGCTGTAATATATAGAACTATGTAGAGTTCTGAGTTTTGATAAAATCAGAGTGACCTGTGAAGTCCAAATATAAATCTATACCTCTAAGCAGAAGGTGATCAGCATCTAGAGATTTGGATTAGGCCTGCTTACTTAAAAATGCTTCTTCCTCTGGTTTTGGGTGTGCTTAATGTTTAATATGTACATTCAGGATACATAGCTATTTGTACACTGACATATGTATACACTGTGGCATTGCTTAAAAGACTCAAACCTGAGAAGGAACACTGCATGCTGGCATGGTTTGGGTATATATATGCTAGGGCTCCTCTCTCTTGTTACTTGTCCCTGTTTTTCTCTTGAATCAGCTCATTGACACTTGCTGCTGACCTTTATCAATACTTTCTACCATCCTACACTGGGCTGTGTATTTCTCATTTGCTTCCTAGTTATTTACATTTTATGGAAATAGGAAGAAATCATGGCTAGATTCAATAACTGAGTACTGAATCTGGCTATTCCATTGCCATTTGGAAATTCTGACTGTGTGATAGTCACTTCAGCTATCTGTACAAGGTACACTGGAATGAGATTCAAAAGAGTGTGGAACTGTCTAAACTCTATATATTCACCAAGAATCTGAAATACCCTGAGGCACAGGATGCCAGGCTTCAGAAATCTTCTCGCTCCACTTGGGAGCCACAGCCTGGAAAAGTCTCCCAAAGAAATGAGAATGCTTTAGAAAGATCATTAGCCTTGTATTGACATAGGTGAGAAGTAGTGCCTCAGCCTGTTTGGTCGGGCACCTCATAGTAAGACCACTCAGACTGTGATTCTAAAGACTGGTTCATTCCTTCCTCATTCAAATTTTTTCAGACTTATGTCAGGCAGAAGGGAACTTATTAAACCATTGGTCATGCTAGCCTAGTTCTTCTCCCTTCCTGAATAAATCAGGATTGATCAGACTATAGTAATACTACAGCAAGCATGACTGACTTGGTAGGGAGAGTGTTCTCTTGCTTTTGAGCATTCCCACTGTCAAGATTGATTATTAATTATTTTTTTATTATTTGTAACATAGCAATTTCTGGTAGCACAGTCAAAACATTCTTGGATTCAGGACTTCTTGGATCTCTTGGAATAAGTATTGACTGTGTGCCTGGACAGGGAAGGCATACTGGATATAGGAATAATCATGCATTAGTAGCTTGAGTGTGTTCATTACACGCTTAAGTTCTTTGTCACCATGGATGAAGGTCATACCTCTTTCCAGTGATAATAGTCAAATTAGCTCTCAAAGTAATCTCGAACTAATTTTTATTTGAAATTTATAAAAAATAATAAAATCAAGGTTTCTAAATGACTAAGCTGTTATAGACTTTCAAATAATATTTGTCAACAACAAAAAAATCTGAAGTATTAAGAGAACAAAAATAACATGTAAAGGTTTAAAGATTAATGGTAAAAGAAGATTTATTTAATAGGTTGTGTTATAGTCACAGGGAGGGAACCATGTAAAAGATGAATGGCCAAATTATTAAAATTTTGCAATATAAACCAATCTTTAGTTGCATTTAGATGTCATTGATTTTTAAACTCTTTTTTTTTTCTTAATGGTTGTGCCATTAATTTTGACTTACATATCTTCATCACAGCTGCAGTGACTGCATGTAGTTCTACCAGTGTCCGAATGAAAACTTGAAGTCCTAAGGCTGACTAAAGGAGGTTATATATTATGCTCTGGACCTGACAGGAAGCAAATAATCCAAGTCTGAGTCTTCACTCTAATTGATTGTCAAAAACTGTTAGAATTGTTTTCTGGTTTAATAGAATTAACAAGATAAAATAAAACAACAGTGATGTTCCTCTAGCTTTTCAACTCTTCCTTCTACCTTTTCTTACTCAATGGGCTACTTATGGAGACACCTACACCTTCTCATGCTGGAGAAGAAAGATAACTGTATGTTATTATTTCATCATATGCTACATGTTTAGAACATATAGCAACTCAAAAAATGAATAATGGATTAGGAATAGTCCAACAACACACAGTATCTACAGGTTCATTGGAATAGTATATTGTACTGGCACAAATAGGACACATAAGACAATTTTGGAGTAGTTTTGACTGTCCAAGAGAGGACAGTGCTGGCCTGTATGTGCTAACAAATGCACACATGCACATGTTCCTCCATGGATAAACACACCTTGTTAGAATACTCTCAAATGCTTTCATGATGCTTCCTATCCAAGCAAAGTTAGAAGATGCATAAAACTTCGTGAGGAAAATCATGACCTGAGAGGTTTCTACCACAAGTTAATCATTAAACGTTTATCAGGTTATGTTAGTTCCTCAATAAAAATTGGCAAACTGTCTTTGAATTTTGTTCATCAGCCTGTTTACACTCATCACTTTTAAAACTTTTGATGTTTCATCTCCTATGATTTGTTGAGTTGCCAATGGCAATTTTTAGAGCTAACTAGGGAAGGAAGAGGATGATTAGATAACTTCTTAAGTTATCTATTGCTTAGTCATTGCATGAGCTGAATCTGGACTGTAGCTTCTCTGAAGTATGTTGAATTTCATTTAGCTGTTCTTAAAAAAAAAAAAAAAATAATCCCACAAAATCTGAACTTGCTAACATCTCTGCCTTGGCTTGGAGCATGTGTGGAAGTGTGGAAGAACTATAGATGTTTTATATATTATTGTGAATTGTCAAATGAAGCTAGCAGATAGCAGGTCAAAAGAAAGTGAAAGGAAGCGGGCCTTTCATGCAAAGGATAGTTAATTTGTGGTATTCCTTCTAGGACATTTTAGACAGTAAAAGGCTACATAAGTTGAAGACAAGTTAATAGACAAGGATGGAGAAAAATCCATCCTGAGCCCTGAATTGTTGGAAACTGGGAGAAAACTCGTATGAAATATCATGTTTTCATGCCCTTTCTTTTTTCTCTTTCCTAGGCATCTCTTTTGATGGTTGTCAGAAACAAAATGTTGGGCTGTATAGATGTCTGATCCACTGTGTCTGCTTTTACATTCTTAATTTGTAAATTTTTGTGAATTAGATAACATACTTTAACTACTCCTTATTTTTCCACTCTACAAATGCATAACTGCAAATCATGTATTTCATCTATGTTTTATTCATTATCTTTTTCACCTAAACATTATCTAGTAGATTGTTTCTCCAAACATTAAAGAATTTAAATGCAACATAACACTCTGTATAAGACATCTTTAGGAATCCCTTTTCTTCCTAAGATCCTTTAGAATAAAAAAAAAATAGTCTGTATAATGAACAATAAAATTGTAATCAAACCTGAGTTTGCTTAATCAAGTGGGAAGCTAATTTCAGAGATCTAATCCCTTTATCTGATCATCAGATTTCATTTATAAAAAGGGAGTCATAGCTTGAGTTTTTCCCTTCAGTATTGCTATAATATACTAATGTAGATGGAGAGCTGATTTCTAAAGTTAGACTGGATAGACCATGCAAGAAGATGACTTTGGGAGATATTTTTGCCTGTTAAATGGGCCAGCTGTTCCACAATTCATAAACAAGGGAGAAGGTAAACCTGATATATCATTGAATATAGAATTCTGAAAAAAGTTTATGAAATTAAAAAAAAAAAAATCTAACTTTGATCTACACTTACCCATTTCAGATGCCTCAAGTTCACTATTCCTTAAAAAAAACCCTATTTTTGAATGACTGTTGATTAATTTGATTTTTTTCCCCAATATAAAGATAATGCTCCCTTCAATTTAGCACCACCTTACATGGATTGCCTGTTACTCTTTGCTTATATATAGCTATGATATTATTAAATGAAGCTAATAATTTATCTCTCTCTCATTTACACCAGTGGCAACCAAAACCAAGAAGACTAGAAACTTAATCTCTTTATGCCTTTTGGCCCTTTCAGGCTTATTCACGTGTAGTTTACTTGATTTTCTGCTGTAATCTATCTAATGATGCATATGAACGGCTCATGCCATTTGGGAAAAGAATTGCACAGTTTCCTTTGAAGAACTTCTTTATTCTTCCAGTTTACAGCACAGTTCATGTGCCTGAGGCTATTTGCTGTCTTTACAATAAGGTATCAAACTGTGGCATGCTAGAGGATCAAGCTAGCACATCTGCAGTTAGGCACTATGAACAATAATACATTCACGTCTGGCTGCTACTAGCTGCCAGACCAAAGAAACAAATGTAGTACTCATCCCACTCTGGATCTCCACTCCAGTTTCCCTTTTCCTTCTTTGGAAAACACATCCCACTGAGAGATACATAAATTGCTGTTGGTTTAAGTGTGGGGTAAAGCAATGTAAATGTTCAGCTGAGCAGCTCTAGTCTTCTTTCTGCTCAGTTCAATATGTATGTCCTGAGTTTCACTGAATAACAACTCTAAGCCTCAAAGGAAAACTCCATTGTAATCAATATATTCCATCAAATGAATTACCTAAACCATGCTAAACATTCTTAATTTTAACATGAAAACACAGACTGCATTTAGTGCCTTTGAAACAGGGATACAAGTTTCCTTTTAATGAAGTTAGACTGTCTTTGACTTACAATAAAACTCCAAACCGGAGGGAAAAAATTGTTGGCCTTTTTAGAAGAAATAGCTAAATTCAATTTGGATTTGACTGTTCAGGTTTTTGGCCTGTAAAAGTTCAAACAAATTCAGACACTGTTTGCATTTCTTGCAAATATTTGACTCCCTTTTAGAGCAGAACCTTTCCTTCTCCAACATAGCAGTCCTTTTATTTGGCTTTTATGTTAAAGAAGCCATGGCATGAAGCTTACAAGCCCTCATTCAATTTCATTTGACTCTCATCATTAAGATGTTTTATAGGCTCTTTCGTGTTCTCTTCCCCTTCTTCAGCAATCAACTTACATTTAGCCACTCA
>JAVJGG010000040.1:973654-991610 GCA_035590195.1 Aviceda cuculoides
TACGAAGAGCAGCTGAGGTCACTTGGTTTGTTCAGTTTGGAGAAGAGAAGGCCAAGGGGTGACCTCATGGCAGACTACGACTTCCTCAACAGGAGTAGCGGAGGGGAGGTGCTGATCTCCTCTCTCTGGTGACCAGTGATAGGACACGAGGAAATGGCATGATGCTGCATCAAGTGAAGTTCAGACTGGACATTAGGAAAAGGTTCTTCACTGAGAGGGTAGTTGGTCACTGGAACAGGGTCCCCAGGGAAGTGGTCGTGGCACCAAGCCTGTCAGGGTTCAAGGAGTGTCTGGATGATGCTCTCAGTCATATGATTTAGTTTTAGATAAAACTAAAGGAGCAGGGAGTTGGACCTGATGATCCTTATGGGTCCCTTTCAATTCGAGCTATTCTATGATTTTGTGATTCCATGGAGCTGTGGAGCCAGTCTCAGCTATTTTAACTGGTTGCTACAGAGCTTATCTAATTGGCTTGTGCTAGGATGAACTGCATGTAAAAAAGATTTTTTCTCTTTTTTAAGATGAAAATATGTCAAGCCCTACTGAAAGCAGTCCTGTTTGACCAAAATAAATTTATTTATGGAAGAAGGCATGTAAATCAAGCACCAGTTGAACAAAATGAGAAATTCAGCTTCCCGTGAAAGCCATATATGCTTCTCTACTGTGAAAATTTAGTGTAGCCCATAGTCTTGTCCAAGTGAAGTTTCTCATATTTCTGTATCCTTTTTGTCTCTTTCCCATTAAACTTTTTTTTTACTGGGGGGTGGAAAAGGTGTTTAACTCTTCAAAAAGGAAGCTGTCAGGATCCTGTCAGTATGTGAAGGTGAAAATGTTATAACTATGTATACTGTGATTTTAGGCTTAGCAAGGCAGTTAAAGAGCAGCTTAACTTTAAGTTTCTGAGTCATCTCTTTAGCATGAAACATTTGTAAGAACTGTCTCCTACTTAATGTGTCCCTGTCACTGTACATATTATGCACCATCTAAAATGAATCAACTTAAATTCTGTCCCCCTCCCCTAACCATTTGAAAGCAGTATATTAAGCAGTTCTTCAAACTAAGAGAGAACTGGAATTTCTATTAGTTATCTAAAATATTTATTTTTCCAGTATGTGAAAAACATGAATTCTTAGAAGAAGAAATTGTATCAAATGAAAATGCAAGGAGTTAAGTCTCAGGATTACTACAATAGCTACCAAACACAGTGAAGTCTACATATTTACAAGTTCGCCAGAGCATCACAGTTCTCTTGGTTTTCTATGGCCTTAGAATTGATTAGTGTAGGAGAACGCAAAACAATCTCGCACTGATCTGGTCACTCCCACCCATTTAACATTCTCTCTGCCCACAGTGCCAGGCTGTAGGGACTCAGACTCTAAATTGAAAGAGGTAGCCTTTTAACTCACTTAACTGCCTAGGTCTGATTCTGCTTCACATTTCTACTCTAAGTCTCTCTATTTAAAGATTAGATCAGTCAAGGGAAAGAGATTTAACTTATTGTATTGTCTGAAGTGGTTATGGATGGTAATATCCTCTTTCGGATGAGAACCTTGTGATTAGTAGAGTCATGTATACCAGTGTTAGTAGCATTCAGGAACAGGAAGAAGAGTCAGGGATTAGAAATGGTTAAAGTATTACAGCAATTGTTTGGGAGATTTTAAAATGAGGTTTCAACCACATGTGTTTTCAGTCCTATCATCTGGTTGATAGCCAGGTGAACAAAGCTACACTCCTACACTGGGCATGATGGGAGTCCAGAGGGTCTCCACAATGTGTTGCAGCACTGGCAACTCTCAGGATCTTATTGCAGATTCATAATTTCTTTCTGATGTTTCAGAAGGAAAGTGCATGGATTTGCACTGGGATAGTAGTTTCAGCAGTAGTGTAAGGGCACTGAAAATTAACAGTAGAAGGACAAAAAACCCCCACTTTTTGAGGCAAGAGAAGATGAGTGCCAGAATAAACTTGTTGCCAAGTCCCGTACTTAGGGACAAAGTACTAGCAGTAGGTTGGATGACTATCAGGATTTGAGGGACCACCCTACATCTTTGACATTTGCAGGAAAGAAGACAAAAAGAGCAAGGTGTCTCAGTGCTCAGATTCCAGTGGAACTGCATCTGCTTTGCACATTCATACATTACAACAACAAAAATCTATCCCAGAAAATAAATATTCCATGAAATATTTTCTTGTAATAAAATAAAATTTGGTTTCAGGAAGGAAGTTTATCTCTTTTGCATCAGGAATCCAAAATTAAGGCATAAGGCTTTGAGGGCAAGTTACAGGACTCAGATACTGAATCATCTATTACAATTTAAAAGGTGGATTACAGGAAGCATCAGTCCTTGAGCCATGGACACATTTGTGAAAATGGACAATCTGCAAATTGAAAAGAAAGTGATACTCTGGAAATATTTTCTAGGGTCAGTGACACACCTGGTGTATTAGGTAATTTTTTTCAGTTAAAAATCTGAACTTCGGTTTGCTTTGGGCTGTCTTTTTGCATAAAAACTATGTTTCTTGTTCCTGTAAAAGTTGCAGTCTGTCTTCAACCACATGCACAGGTCTAGTGAACTCAAAGTCTTCTTGTAAACCTTGTTCAAGTGCAGCCTGGCTAGAGACTTGGCTGAAGATTCAAGATGGCATCTAGAATTTGTGACGTGGTATACTAGCATCACATGATAAAATGAGAAATATTAAAAATGTCACCAATTAGAATTAAATTGTGAATTAATCTTTAGACTTTTTATCATTCATATATAAATATTATTACAAATTAGTATGGCTAGCCACAAAGTTCCATTAGACATGGTTTGGTTGTCTCTAATAAATATTTAAAAGTCAATTTTCCACTTTAGATCAAAAAGAGAAAGAGTGAGAACTTGAGAATAGGAATAATATTATCTCAGTGTGTCTCCTTTCCATCTTAAGCAGGTTAAATGCTATTTTTAATAGCAGACATACTGAGGGAAAAGTTGTTATTTTTGAACTTTCAAGTCATTCTGTTTTAATCTGTGACCTGATATTTTTATAAGGCATTGTTGAGCTTGGGGGAGGAGGGTTTCCTGTCTGACTGCAGCTAGCAACTTTTCCTTCAGCTTGCAAAATGGGAAGGTTATGAGAGGTCCAGCTGCAGTCATGCAAAAATTATGATAATAAAAATGTAATGGAAACCAGGAACTTGGAATTCTGCAAGAACGTGAACTTTTTACCCTTCCAAATTCAGCTTTTGCCTCCTTTCTTCAATGTGTCAGATGTCATTTTCCTATTGATCATCATCAAACAGTTTTTTGTCACATGAACTTTTTAAATAGCTCTGTTTTGTAAAATAGATACTTTGTGGGGAAAAAAAATAGTGCAAGGACACAAAAACATCACTGATATTTATCCCTGGTATTAATCCCTAAAATGAGTTCTGGTGTCAAACACCCACTGGCTTTGACCCACTGATTCCAAGTTGTGAATAATTTTGTGTTTCTTAAGTACTAACTGCTTAGCCAGCACCTCTTTCTACTGTCTCCTGTGGATTCCTTCCTGACATTCAGCAGAGGTCCTCAATTCCTGCATTCCCAAACTCACAAGCATTTGTAGCAATACCAAGTGGAAATCTAGGGACAGCAGTGTTAGCTCATCTCTCTCTTCTCTTGAGTTACTAAGACCCCTGAGCTACCTCTGAAACTAGAATATACTATTGCTGGTTTTCTTTACTTATGTCATCTATAGCTCAGCTGCTTACGGAGACAGTATGATACCCTACAGAAAAAATCTGTCATGTGGATTAGCAGTTATTTCCAAAGGATGCAGAAGGGAAGAAAAAAGAGCAAGAAATATGCCAGTATATAGAGGAGCAAGAAACATCATGGAATATTGATGAAACAGTTGAAATGTCCGTAGTGCAATAGATGAGCTAAGTCCTGGGGGTAGTGAGCATCATCAGCTTTGATTGAATTCATTGTATGATGCACAAAGTTAGGACTTTCCAACATCTTGATCTTTGACTGCAGGTGGGAAAAAGTGCAGTCTAATAATTAGAAGAAGGGGTTCAGTCAGGATTTCAGAGCTGTTCTTGAGTCCACATTGATTCATCAGTCAATCTGAAAGAAAAAAAAAACCAACCAAAAGTTGTCCATTGTGTCTTTCTGTTTACCTGTGTGCAATGGACTTAATAGGCCATGCTAGTGGATGTGTTGAATGACTAAAGTTCCAGAAGGAAAGATGGTATAAGAGTGTAAAGTTGTTTTAGTTATGAGTTCAAGAACATCACTTTGCTTTTAACAGGCTAGGCTGTAATGCCAACAGTGATGTAATGCTCTCCTCATCTCACTTGTTTCTTTTTTTGTTGTTGTTTTTTGTTTTTTCTTTTCCTATGTCTGGGAGCTATTTCTCAGGATATTATTCTCTATATAACGTCATATATTCAAAAAGCCCGGGGGGTGGGGGAGAAGAAAAGAAAAAAGAAGGAAGAAAAAAAAAAAAAAAAGAGGGCATTTCTCCTGTCTCTCTCTTCCCAGAAAATAACATAGTAGCTGAGTTAAGATGTATCTTGACAAAAGTTGTGAATAATCATTAAGGAACAAAGGAAAAGAAACAAAAGAACACTCATGAAATCATTCAGTAGCTTTCACTGGTGATCATCAAAGATATAAAAGGTACTTACTTTGTAAAGTTTTTAAAGTGCAGGACTAGGATTTGCACTTTGGGTTTGCAGAAGAATTGTGAGATTTAACATGAATGAGTTTATGGATTTCTTCCTAACCGTTCAGCATAGCTTTTACATGCAAATAGGACAATAAACATGTCATTGCAGGAGAAAACAGAACATCAGCATTTGGGCTCTATAACTGTTACTTTCAAATTTCCACAGATAGCCAAATAGTTATTTGTTGTTCTTGAGTCCAGATGTACAGTCAACATCTGATGGCAAAAAGTACTATGGAATTAGTCCCTCTCATCTTGAGTGAACTGCTTGGTTTGTTTAAGATATATCCCTTTGAATTTTCATATTCGTCACCACTTGGTTTGAATACTATGATTAAGTGATTGTTGAGAGGGGGCTACTCCTAGTTTAGTGGGAATGATAACCCGCATTAACTTTTCTCATAAAGTTGGTTTTTTGCTGAACGGGAATAAATTAGGTTAAAAAAATTCTCTTATCAGAAACCTAGAAGATTATTTTGAACAGTATTTAGTAATACATTTGAATAACCAGTCACTGGTTTATCATACATAAAGATATATTGAGAGTGATTGTCTCATGCAAATATAAGAGAAAAGAAGTTGAGTTAAATAACTCATTAGTTCTTTCAAATATAAAAAAATCTGAGTGATGTTAATATAAGATACTGCACTGACAATCTAGGCACTGATTTACTACATTGTTATTTTTACTACAGCCTGGTTTACTACAGGCCATGTTTTATCCTTCCTGAGCAGTTTTACCCCATTTTGTTCAGTATTGCTCCAAATCATTGCCTAAAAAAGTGTTTTTATGGTTGACAGTGGATTTTTATCTCCATAATTTGTTACGCATTTGACCTTTGTAGAAGATGCATTGCGGCTTAATTCTGCTGTGGGTGTTTACTTACCAGGAACTCAGACTGAGATGCATACAGCCAAGTTTACATAAGCTGAATGGTCATTAGGAGCTAATGACTTTCAGTCAGTACTATCTGAGGCTGAATTTGAAGCAGCATGGTAAGGGTCAAAGGCTTCGCCTCATATTTCCTTTCCACCTCTCCTTAGCAACTTATCAGACATTTATCTTGTTATCAGCAGCTGTTTAAACAAAGATATGAAGACACATGTTTATTTCCTTTGAAAGAATCAACAATAAGTATTGTGAGATGCTGTTTTCTTGAAGATGGATTTGAAAAGGTAGCAAAATAATCTTATGCAGTTTTATCAGCTTGCATCTAATAATGATGAAAATAATGATGAGTTCCTGAATATAGAGTTCTTGTATTTAATGAGCATGAAGGGTGTTAAATCAACCTTGGGAACAAAGTCCCTTCCATTCATTAATGAATAGAGGCAAAAAGAATTATCTGATACTGCTCAATTCATGCAACTTAATTTTGTTGTCAATTTCCTACAGAGTCAGGAAAAGACTATGAGACTCTGATGTGCTTCTGACAACACCAGTAAACAGTTATGATACGTTCTGTGGGGTTTGGTGCTTTTTTAGAGTTATGTTTGTGTAAATGGAAAATGATTGAAGTTCTTTTCTTTTGCTGAAGTAGAGTGGGAAAAAGAAAAAGATTATTAGCCAAAACTAAATCATAAATTGTTTCTAATTGTTAGTCCTGTTCTGTTTTTAACTTAGAGGCCAAGAGCTCAATGAACCAGTAAGCAGACTTATCGGCAATATGTCATGAACTTGGAAATTGCTTTTTTTGAAAGGAATAGTCATAATCTCATTGCCTGCAACAGGATTCATGTTTCTCTGTAATGGGAAAGGACTTTAAAGAAATATTGAAGTTTTAAAGAAATATATTTTTCCAGGGAGAAAAAAAGAAAACACTCCATGAAGAAGTCAGGCATGGCCCTGCTTAGCTACAGAGCAGATGCAGATAAACTGCTATAACTTCACGAGGGAAAAGATCTGATTTACAAAAGCTTATGCTGTAAGGCACATGAATTAAGTCATTGCAGAGTAGAACTAAACCTAGGATTTTCTAACAATGAATTGAACAAATTATCATGTGTACTACAAAATGTTGATGTGCCTTTATTTCAAAGTTATCAGAAGCTGACTGTTGTCTGAAAGTGGAATTTCCACATGTGTATTTATTAGATGATGTCACTAACAGAAGGAGCACTAAGTCCCAGCACACAGGTGCTGGAAGGACTAAAGGAGCTAACAGAAGGAGCACACAGGTTCCTCACCTTCTAAAACTCTCCCCAAACCATACTTTCTTCTGCTTCCCTATTGTTACTATCCATCCCATTTCCTTGCGTAATCCTTAATTTCTGTGAAGCACGTGTACACTTACAACTGGGGTCCAGCATCAGCTCTTTAATGTCTCTTTGGCTTGTGTCCTAGGTTCCCTGAAGTAGCTTTCCTCCGAGAAATTAAACAATTGATACAGGAACTTTTTAACTAACATTAACATTAGGCCAGAATCATTGCAATGAGTTAAAGAAAGCGTGATAAAAACTTATGGATCTCTCTGTCTAAACAAAGAAGGGAATTAACTTAAATGAAAAATCTAATAGCCTTCATTACAGACAATCATAATTTGCATTGGTTGATTTCCCAGTGCACAGAAAATCTTTAATTCTGTAAATATTTTTGTGAAAGGGGGAGCACTTTAATAGTCAGATATGGAAATATATTCCCCAAAATCTTCTGTTGGAATAATTTCTGTAAAATATTAAATTGAAGTCCTAATTTCTATAATTTCTTCATATACCTGAAATAATGGATGTGATGAGTTCCTTTTAGATCCATTATTTTGTAAGTAATGCGGTGCTTACAGTCCAAGAAGGAAGAAAAAAGTAAGAGGGCAAGCCTTAGTGTATTTGAAATAATCTCCTAAGATTTTATATTAAATGCCATCTTTCCATCCATGACAACTGTCACTGCATTTGTACATTCACAAAAGAAAAAAAAAGGCCGTTTGAGCTGGAGAATCTGAGAAAATCAGAAAGACTCTGAAAAAGCCTTCTTGTTGAATGGGGATTGTTCAATGCAAGAGGTCAACAGCCGTTTGAAACAGTGCCATATCAATAAGTAAAAGAATAAATATGGTTGAAGAAAACTGACTTCAGAATGCATTATGTCTTAGTAAAGGAGTGATCAAAAAGATGCCATCTGAATGAGTTATACCCAGATTTTCACTACTTATGATGTAAAATCCAAGGCCCAATTAGGATCTCTGCATGTATGTACCTATATAGGGAACATAGTCGCTGATTTGTACCTGCATACTGGCAATTTACAAATGACACATGCTTAGTTTTGAAAGATAAGTGTAAGTCAGTCCTGCTTTTCTCTTCCTCAAAACACTGCCATTCCATAAATTGCCTTTCATTTGCCGTTTTTCTTACTTTAAAAAAAAAATCTTTTTAGCTGGTTAGCATCTGTCCTTATTTTGGAAGCAATTTTGGAGGCTTTTAATGTTCAAAGCCCCTCTGTCACTAGGCATCCAGGTATCCTAGTTTCTTCAGCAGAATAAGCTTTCCTGAATATACCGTACTAGAGAATTTTTGGGGAAGGTCCAGTCCTATATTGTAAAGAACAATTCGTTTGTCCAGGTTCAAAAACTGTAAACATTCTCTTTAAACTAATATCCAGAAACAAGTGTTTTCCTTATCAATCTGTCAATTTTGGCTTCATTTTAGCAGAGACTCCATTACCAAATGTTATTTGATGTGCTTCTAAGCCCCAGAACACAGGAGGAGAGTCTTTTCAAGATTGACATGTAAATTGCAGCATAGAGAAATGACTACTGACTGCAGTTATTACCCACATTATCAGCCAATTTGTCAGTTGCTACTGAAACTGCCTGGTTTCTCTGCCAGACAAAAAAAGCATCCCACAAGAAGAGTGAAGGGAGGAGGTAAGCTGTGAAAAATCAGTTTGTGATGTACCTCTACATCATGAGGTTATGAGACAAGGAAGGAACAAGAAGAAAGGAATATGAAATCATTAATGAATTAACAAGTTAATTATCTTTCATTCTCCCACCTGCCTGTGTGTGCATGTGTGTCCCTTTAGCAATGGTCCCACAGGAGCCAAATATAATCAGATGGTTAATATTCTTCCCTCAGTGTTTGAAAAAGTGAATGTGATTATTAATTGCCAAAAAGTAATTTACCACTCATTATTTTCTACCAAAATGACTACTCTGTGAGCTAAAATATAAAGAGATCTTAGGTGTCAACTCAAGAGTTGATGAGACATTTAAAAAAAACCCTCCAAGCAGCTCAATAGCAGCAATGTTAAACCTCAAATATGTCTCTGGCATCTCATACTAACAGAGCTTGTTTCTATGAAGAAGGCCGTTCACTTGCTTGTTGTTTTACCTGGCACTGCTCCCTGCACAAAAATCAATCTCCAATTCCTTTTAATGTTTAGCACTAAATCCAGAAAGCAAAACAAAGCATATGAGTCTTGCATTTATTACAGCAGCCTCTTGTGTTTGGCTTCAGGGCAACCTTCTAATCAAGGGAATGAATAAACAGTCATTGACTCACTTTCAGGGAACATGGGAGACAGCTCAATCTTCCTGAAGGCCAGCACAGAGAAGGGGCCTCCAAATCATAAATCAAAACACTATCAGCCTGTTAATTTAGCCTGGCAATTATTAAGATGTTAAAGCATTTGTACTGCTATGTTTATTGATGGAGGCTGAGAGACAAATGCAAACTTCCTTAGATCTCTGCCTTCATGGAAAATGGAAGTATCTTATAACCAATATAACATTTTCAAGGACAGATTTTTTTTTTTTTTAGTTTTCTTATTGGCCTCTCTCCATCTAAAAGCTGTAGAAGTAGGAACTTGTACATAAGCATATGTGTTTTTCTGCATGCAAATAGTCATACATAGGCATAAAAAGTGTTTAATAAGACAAAATGGCATTTCATACCTAGCATTTTCTGTGGGGCAAATTCGCTGGGTAGTTACAGAATTATACTTCCTCTTATTCTTACTTTGGTTTTATGAATCTTAACTACTGTGATCCCTTGAAAGGAAGCGGGAGATTCCCCGCAGCCTCTCCTTTAGACTGCTACAAAGAGATGTGAGTATGATCACAGGAGCCTCAGAATCTGAATCAGCTTCTCAAAGAAGTACTCTTACCACTGGTCCAGGATATAAAAAATGAGTGACATCATCTTTCTTTTTTCTTTCTAACCACCATTTGCTAAATTAAAAGTGGGGCATATTCCAGGTAGACACAAAGAATGTGAGAAACCTTTAGACTCTATTTTGGTTTTCAATGCTAGTTTGTATTCTTCATGGTTTCAGAGAAAAGCTTGACAAAGAATATCCTGAAGGATCTACCTGAGGAGAAAAATTGTTACAATTTTTTATCTGTTTACTATTGTTTAATAACACAATTTTCAAGGCCTGCTTCCTTTGTTGTTGTTTTTTTTTTTTTTTTTTTTTTAAGTGTTTGCGTTTGGAAATGAACTAAAAATGAAAAAATTCTTTTAGCCCTTATACTTCTCCTCATATTTCTAAAATTTTCTGGAACATTAAATGATGAATTTCAGAAATTTCACCTGAAGTTAAAAGTTAAAAAAAAACCTTGCAAAATAATTTCCTCTTATTATGTGGCCTGCAAACACAGATTCATTTATGTGGATAATGATCTGTTCCCAACAAAAACACTATAGTGTCCACAGTTATGATTAGGAGAATAGCATATCAGATAACCTGCTGCTACAAATTATTTCTAAAAACACTATAGTTGATAAAGATATTCATATTGCCCTCTCCTTATTAGCTGAAAAATTAGGTTTAAATCCATGCAGGAAATAGAAAGCTGAAAAGCTGAATGTGACAGAGAATAATGGAATTTCAGTAATCCCAGATGGCTCATCAGGCTAAACAGATAATGAAGCACGCTGTTGCAGCCAACAGCAACTTTTGATTTACTCACCCAAAGGAGGAAGACAATACTTCAAAATCTTTTCAGTCTGTAGATTTTTTATATATAGTTAGTGTTTAGCTGGCTGAATTTGATGGTCTTGAAAAAATGAAAACAATTTGATTAAGGTAGGCATCACTGCGAAGGATGTTTAGAACCTAAAAAATACATATTCATCTAACCATTCAGGCCCACTGGAAATCCTAATTTCTTGTAATGCTGTGGAACTGTGCATCTGTGCATCATTGCTTTCCCATATTATTCTTCCTGATTGCCATAGATTTGTCATATAATTTTCTACACAACTTTGCTTGCTTGCTTTCCTGCTTTCTTTAGCTTTCTTTCTTTTCCTTCCTTCCTTTCTCCCTCCCTCCTGCTCTCTCTTCCTCTCTCTTTCTCTAGCTCTCTTTCTCAATTTTTAAAGTTAGACTAAAACTGAATTCCAGCTGAGATTTTTCAAACACATCTTCCTAACATGAAAATATTCTGAACTTTCCAGTGTCTATTCCATTTTGTAATAAAAAAGATGACTAAATGAAGCAACTAATAATTCAAATACATCAAATAATTACAGTTGTCCCCCCAAAATTAATTTTTCTTTTTAAATCTCAAAACTATAATCAAAGCTAGTTTTGCCAATTTATCAACATTTCCTGTATTTTAAATGATATAGAAAACATGAATCAAAGCAAGATAATTAAAAAGGGAGAAAGAAAAAAAAAAGATGGAATACACCTGCTTAGCAGAATTTATAGTTCAACTCTCTTGGCTGTACCAATCACTTAGAACATTAATTTGTCTTTTAAAGGATTAATGTGTTTAATTAAGTTTATGAAGTAATTCCTTAAAGGCTAAGTCTGTGTCTGACAGAATAATGAATTCTTTGGAAAGAAAAAAACCCCATAGCCTCACCCTGAACCATCTTTTGTGGCTTTTTCACACAATAAAACCTTCTGAGTTAGTTTCAGAGTAACAAGTGGTTCCCTCCATTATACTTGCTCTTTATTCTATGTTCAGATTATGTATATAAAGAAAATACTCAAGCTCTAATAATGTTCTCTGTAATTAACAAAGTCCTCTCTAACTCCTAAAATCAGAATAAATATAGTAACTGCAAATGATAAATATGTAACATCATCTATTGTTGGATCTCTCACTGGCTGACTTTACTGACCTTTTCTTTGCACAAACATTAATGACAATCCTTTCATGTATACTGGTAATAGAGCTTCCTGAAGGATTCTTAACCTCTCAGCTTGTGATGGGAATGAGGAAATACTGTCATTAATGCCTCCAAATGCCAAAACCAGCTTGACTCTTAAACATTTTGACTGTATCTATGCTTAGATTGACCTTAATATTATAAAACTGTAATATGTAACAATCTCCTAAACACAAGCCTCTTAAAAGAATTGACTTCAAGCCTCGAAGACATTCTTTGGTCATCACACACCATTTCTGCAATGTTTTTTAAGCTGTACCTCAGGTAAATAAATTCACTGATAATTGTCCCACTATTCTTAAGCTTCCCAATAACCAACTTCACAAAATGTTAGAGAACCAGGTCTTCTGGTATCACATGTTTATGGCTGATTTTGGCTACCAATTCACAATATAGACAGGAGAAAGGTAGTTTATGAGGCTTGTTATCTGAAGGCAATCTCAAAATAAATCTTAATTTTCTGGGTATGAAAATAGTTGAAAGGAATTGAATTACTATGTGTTACTAAATTAATATTCTTCTTCTGAGGTGTGGTGATCACTTTAGCCACCCCCTCCTGGAGCTGGAAAATAAAACAATCCTAATAGGAAATACTTATCATTTTTAGTTATTTCATTTATTAATTTGCACTTCATAATAGTTACATGAAAAACTGTATCCTTTTCTTCCAAGAGCATTCTATTTACCTGATTCTTTCATTGCTTGCCCTTAATATGTTTTGTCTTTTATCAGGGAAGGGAGGTGCATATTACTAGAGACAGCATCCATTCTTTTTCCCTTGACCTGACTATAAACATATATTCAAATGATCATGCTGTCACTTCTTTTCTTGTTGAAATTTAAAAACCAGAATGAGAACCGGACTTTCATCATTATGTATTAGAAAATTAACAGTCTTTTTCTGACAGAAGGGTATCCAGATTCTGATTGTTGAAGGGGGTTTTTTTTGTTTATTTTTCAGGAAATATGATGTTTTCTTTCAAAATGGCATGAAAGCTGTTTTAAAAGTCTGCTACTCCCTAAGACAAAATGGTGGATGATTGTTTTTTCAAAAGAAATGTCCAGCTGTTTTTCTGCCTTGGTAAGAAAATTAACTGATACAGTGGCAATTTACATTAGCTGGAGATTATTCCTTTGATTTTGAAACTTAAGTTTCTGGAGTCAGAGTTTGGTTTTGCTTGGTTTTTTGCATGTTGTCATCACTAACTTACCCATATAAAGAAAAAGTTGTAATGAAGACAAATGGTCAGGTTTTTATATTGAGAAGTGCTTAAAGAGGTATCTGCCAGAATAAGTCCAGTAAAATCCTCTGCAGTGTTTACTAGTATACTGGTATGATTTCACAGAAGCATGTGGGAGCTGAAGACTTTATTTTCCTTGGGGTCTTTAAAAACTCCTAAGTATGGAAAAAGAATGAAAAAGAAAATGGTAAATTCTAACACATTTACTCTTTTAAATAGTCTGTTTTCAGAAACTAAGCTTTTTTCCCCTCCCTCAAGTAATGTCTTTGGGAAGATAAACACATCATCTACATTTCCTTCTGTGCGTATGTATCTGTGTCCCTATTCATTGATCCTCCCTTTTATCTTATCTCTTGATAATTTGATCTTCTTATCATTCAGAGATATTTAGTGTTACAGGAGGTGTTTAGAAAAAAATCAAGACCCTCTTCTATGTGATTTTTTAACACAAGCAGTTATTTTGAATGTAGATATGTTGTTCTCTGCTTTGAATATGTATCCCCTCAAGATTAGCAGGCATACAGTTCCCTATGCAAGGATTTGCTTTGAACACAGAAAGTTTCTATCCAAAAAGTTGTAATGAAGAAGCTGTGTTGAAGATGAAATAATACATTCATCTTTTAGGTAAAACACTTTTTCTATGCCAGTAAGTCTCTTGAGTATGTACATACATATATATCAGTTTATGTTTTTCCTTCTGATCCTTGAGAGTTGCAACACAATGACAAAGTACCTTTCTGAGGCCTTTATGGTCTAGGTTGGAAAACTTTTTCTCATTTTTTAGCAGTAGCATGAGCTAATCACCATCATCATCATCATTTGGTATTTTCTATGCACCAAAAGCTTATTTAGATACATTCAGATGTAGCTGAGCATACAGACAACTGAAACTCTGTAAATATTTTTGTAATAAATCTAATCCCCAAATCCCCATGCAAATATAATACGAAAGTTTGCCTTTTGAACATTCCTAAACAACCTTTAAAATCAAAACCTTTTGTATGTCAGATTACTACAAGGCTAATACAAAAATGCAATTTGTTGCCAGAAATGCTTTTGACTGCATGACTTGATTATGAAGAATTGTATCTGCAGTTTGAAAAGATGGACTCAAGTCATTTAGATAACAGTTATGTTGATCTTCATACCAATGTCTGTTGTTTTGGGTTTTTTTGTTTCTCTATCATCACTTACAAGTGAAATGTCACATTCAAAAATATGTTTCCATAGCTATGCTTAGTCTAGTCATGTGAGCCAGAAATATATATGTAAAATTGAAGATACAAATGGCAAGATTACATTTTTAACTATGATGACTTGGAAATTCATACACTGCAGAAGCTATGACAAGAGTAGTGAGTATCCCCATCTGTTTTGTGAAAATTAAATTAACATAAATTCCAGATAAGGGACAGTGAAATCCTGTGATCTTGAGAAGTGATTCTGTTGCTTAAACATTTGCATGTATGTCTGTTTTGCTTGGCATGGTGTGGCCAAGGCATAGTTTTGGAGGTGGCAGATATGCCATTGGAATCCTGCACATTCTGAAACAGCAGCAAGAGGCCATCATACCTAGAAGCATCTGAAAAGGCACTAGCTATAGGAGTTTAGGGCCCTGACTGGTCTGTGTGTTGTTTGTAGACTAGGTAGATCTGGATCTGGAAACTCAACTATTCAAAAAGATCAACTCTATTTCACGGAAGGTATTCTTATCTACACTTTGTGGGTCAAGCTGTGTTCATTATCATAGTTCTGCCCTTTTTCCTGTTAAGGCAAATTGCTGAATTTACTGAAATTAGGTGGTAAAGCCACAATGATACTAACATCCTGGACTATACTTCTCATAACCAAATTTTTTAAGCTTTTAAAATTTAAATGCAAAAATAGGGCACAAAGTTTCTTAATTTCTGGAATAAAGTTTACAGACCCTGGATGTTAAAGCTAAACCCTGTAATTTAAATCAAGCAAAAACTTTTGTAGTGTTCCCTTCCAATGAATGCAGCAAAATAGACTAGGAAAATCCCCTTTGATCACCTTAATAGGTATGCTTACTCATTCTGAAGTGTCTGTAAATACTAGATCAATCTATTATATTTTGTTAGCTAGGATAGTACATTTATTCTTGCTACCACAAGCATACATCATAATTTCTATTTTATAGAAAATCATATGTAAAATAGGAATCTAATATAGTAATGGTTTCCAAAACAATTTATGTTTTCAGAAGCCTGGTTGGAAGTGAGCAACCATCTAGAGACTTCAGAAGCTTAAAATATAGGATTCTTTTACTATGTTTTGTAGAACATAGTCCTGTGTTCATTCTTTTGCACAAGAAAATATTTTTGTACATGAAATTCAGCATAAGGAATACCAGAGTGGTTCTGAGTGTTTATAAACCCTGCATTTTAGGTGAAGTCTTTCACCTCTTCTTCTCTGTCTGAAGTATCTCACAACCAACAAGGCATATACTTCATCCAGCACATGACATTAACCAGAGTTATATTACTGCTATTGAGTTATTTCATACTGTCAGTACTTGGGGATAATAGACGTGTCAGATAGTTGACACCTAAATCTACCTTAGCTACAGATATAGGCAATAGAAAGCAAGCTATTACATTTCAGAGGATGATTAAGGGTACTTACGATAGCACTTCCTCTGAATTGCCCTCTGGAAAAGACTTGTAGCTGTTTCCCCATGCCTATAAGTATTTGGAGTAATTAACCATTTCTCATACCCAGCTGAGTTAGTTGATTTCTGTTACAAGGTATGATTACTCACTGCTGTTTCTTTGGTAATGTTTGATTAATGTGGAGCTCAGCTGGCTGATAGCACGTGATTAATAAGAACTTGCTGGAAAAAATTTGTACATGAACCTTTTCACTGGAGATTTTTAGGAATCTTGGAAAGATTAGATACACATTAGAATATCAAATTCTAGCTTCACTTGCAAGATTAACTCTTAATTTCACAGCTGTATTTGAGTGAGATGGCGTCACTCATTCTAAGCAGAGTTCCTTTTGTCTATTTTGTTTGATGTGTCAGTGTCACACTCGTGAAGAGTGAGACAAATGCATCCTGTTACAAAAGCCGGGAGAGACAAAGCTGGGATACAAAAGCTCCCAGTTACTTTTTTTTAGTTGAAGTATGTGAAGAAAAAGAAGGAAAACAGGGCTTTTAATTGTAAGCTGAAATCACCTGAAAATACAGCTTGTAACCTGAACTCTGGCTGCTCTGGCTCTGATGAACCGATTGCATTCAGATCATCAGCATTTCAGCAGTGTTGGGATCAGTGTTTGAATATGTACCACTGTCTGTTTGTGTTATGTCTATTTGACTGGTCTTTTTCATAATGAGACACTCCAGTGTTTCTTCTCTTGAAAGTTTGTACTTAGTGGACTACTCTCTCTTAGCTGATCTCTCGTTGTTATTAATTTCATGAGTTCCTAACAAGTTGCCAAAGATTTCTGAAGTTCTTTCTAGATTTTTATGAAGAATATATCTAATTCAAGGTAATCCACTCTATTCATTCCATTGTGCTAATCATAACTGACAATTCTTGTGAGAGCATCACAGTCACAGGGATCCTGCTAAAATTCCAGTTTTATTAATTATGTCATAACATCAGTAACATAATTCTTTTATGAGCAATTGAATGTTATGTTCTCTGTTTCTAATTTGAAACATGAGTTATAATTCATCCCAGAAGTGCCAGCCATTTCAAGACTAGGTCCAGTGGTGCCTTTCTATTGCTTAATCTGTGACAGTGGGATTGTTAATACCTATTGGAAAAGGTACTATTTATACTAATTTGCTAGTATCCTTTTTTAAAAATTTCTTTGGATTTTATTCAAATGTGTGAAAAATAACCTGAAGTTGAAGGTCAGGTTAAATGGAGCTTCAGCTTGCCATGCCAGGTGAGTTCAAACCCTGTAGAACTGAAGAGAATTGAGCAAAAGTACAGACATGATAGACAAATAAATTATGCCAACCCCATGGTGGTGGGATGTGGTTTATTTATCCTTCCCTCCATATTGTTAATTAAGAAATAGGAATAAAACTCTTTGAAACTTCTAAGGCTGCAGGCTAGGTCCTGGCTTGAGGTTAAGCATCCAGAATCAGGGCAATAAACCAGACCTGCTGTTCTGACATTACAACACAAATCAAGCTTGCTTGCACCTCCCCAATCCTCCTGAGCATGGAGGGGAGGTGGGTGGGGAGCTTTTCTTGCCTGCCAGGGGAATCCAGAGGGACAGATCAAGCATCCTGGCTTCACATCAGTGCCTGTTGCAGGCTTGGTGGCACCATTAACTATCTTCCAGTTTCTAGTGATAAGCCAATGTGGTATTTGTGATTCCAGATAGCTACTGTTCACAACTAGCACATGGGTAAAGTGAATGAACAGTTCTTTTGTATCTCCTTTTGTCTGAAAAATGAGTTTTACACTGCTACCTTGATTTTTTAGTCAACTGTTGGAGAATGGTGATATGCTTTCTCATTCATCAGCATCCCAAAACTACACTCAGCACTGACTTCTCACAATTGAAAAATCTGTCCTAAACTTTAAATCCTTCCCTGGAAATGATGACAGATATCTGAGGGGCTATCATTATTCTTTTGTTACGTTGCCTACGTTTCCTTATTTGAAGAAAATTTCTGAAGGGAGTTGGAAATAAGTGCAGAATAAAAGTTCAGATAACACTGTGGAGTTCCAGAGATAAATATTGCAGGGACCCAAAAGCAGAATGTATCCCTTAGCATTAGCCCTCCATTTTTTAACATCTCAGATAATAATCTAAAAAAAAATGCTATCTTAGTCATTGTCCTGGTTTCGGCTGGGATAGAGTTAATTGTCTTCCTAGTAGCTGGTACAGTGCTGTGTTTTGAGTTCAGTATG
>JAVJGG010000040.1:1003399-1013909 GCA_035590195.1 Aviceda cuculoides
TGTTAAATGGTGAAATATTTATTACAGGCATTTAATAGTAAAACTACTATAATAGCAGAGTAAGGTACATGGTACTATCTCTTGGTCTTGGTTAGATAACTAGGACTACTGGAACCAGGTTGATGATAAATACTTGTGCTGACAACGATCCAAATTAATCTATATTTGTTTTCTTTTATTACTCTGCAGCATTCATTCCAAAGATATATTTCCCAAAATATTCCGGGCAACAGACTGATTTTCTGAAATATTCATAGGTAAAGGAAATTAGACCAATAGTTTAAGAACTTAAAGGGTTATTTCTGAGGGATATTTTTCAAATCAGTTGATTTTCTAAAAGAAGAACTTGACTAGGTCTTTTTTTATGACTTCCTAAATCCTAAAAAAAACCCCTAACCAGTTCAAATGGCAACTGATCCCATACCTTCCTTTGGATTTGCAAACATTTATTCAAGGCAATTCAAATGTTAATGTACCACGAGCAGCTGAGCATCAAAGAAAGTAGCTACTGTTCTTATATATGTGTGGTAGGTTTTCAGAGATGCCTATATTCTTAAGACTGTTCTTTCTTCAAAAAAATGCCCTTAATGTCTTTGTCATTTAATAGGATAATGTTTCCCTTTTTCACTGTGGAAGGTGAAGGTTGTCAGGGTAAACTCATTCTAAAGAGATCTGTATCTTTATCTATTTGATATAAGATGAGAATGACAAGGTAAATAAATGCCAGAATATTCGTAGATCCTTAATAGGATTATTAATAGCAACCTATTTACCAAAGGTATTTCCAAACATTTTTCTTGCTATTATAAATGTCCATACATCTAGTGGAATGACTAGGTGTACACTGGGAAACAATAGGAAGTGGGGATGTCATAATTTTATTTTGAGTGTCTAATCTCAACATATTTGTAATGTGATCAGTGGATGCCTGGAGGCCACAGACAATTTCTAAGAGGAATTTTAGAAACTAGTTAAAAACAGTTAAGTTCAGCTATTTCCTACCTGTCTGTCCTTACCTCCACGGAAAAAATTGTGTTGGGATTTACAATCAGTTCAAAATGCTCAGTTAGGTTAATTAAACATTTTAAAAGAATTTTGATGTTCAAATATTAGTTGTTATAATGCATTCAACATCCAGAGAGGAACAGAGAACACCACATTCACTAGAAAGTATGTGGGAGTGTTTGGCACTTCAAAATGGGGTCTAAAACTTGATAGTGAGCAAGAAGCTATTTAAAAATAGAAGAGTGAAGACAAAGGTACACCTGAAATGTTGTTTCTGTGCGAAGCTTAAGTTTGCAGGGACATCCTATCTGAGATCAAGAATTCTCTCCTAGAGGTAAAGATCTATGTCCATTTTAAAAGAGTGAAAGAAAGTTCATTCCTGTTTCTTAAAATACAATTCCGGAAAGAGAACGAATTGGTAGCAGCACATATTTCTTGTAGTGATTGCTGAATAAACAGCAATAACGATAACAAAGAGATCTAGGAATAGGCATGAAAATGTAGGACTTCATCATGGTAATTGATTACTAGCTTGCAGAGTGTCTCCCGTTTCCCTTTTTTGTCTCTCTTCAGGATGAAATTGCATCAGTTCAGGCTGAGGAGAGCACAGACTTTTGAACTTCAGAGAATTTCTCTGAGCACCTCAAACTAGTTCATTAAAATGTGTGCACAAATGCCAGCAGTCAGCTCAGTCATGTTTTAAGGGGAAATATCAGACCATTGTTACTTTATGGAGAGCTTCACACTGAGTGTATGTTAAGATCCACCAGATTACAGAATCTCCACTGAAGCTGTGTCTGGTTTCTCTACCTTGATCAGGCTGGGCTGTAATTTAAGTGCAATTTGCTCAGCCCATCAAATCAGAGGCACTTCCATGCACGCTGAAATACACAGTAATGAACACCTTGGGGACTTAAAATACAAAGCCTATGGCGTTCAACTGCTTTCCAAAAGTAAATGTATACCAAACAGGGTTTTTTATCAGGATCAATTTTTCAAGGTGGGCACCTAAAATTCAAAGTTCTTCTTAAGTGCTTTGGATGTCACTCCTAGTAAAAAAGCAGGGCTACAAATGAAGAGCTTTCTGTTATGAGTTCCCAGCATGCTTATGTACTGTAAGCCAAAGAGCCAAATTATTCTTCATGAAACATCCTATCTTTGGCCTCTTGTGATTTATGGGTAGAATTTCTGAAGAAGACCAATGCAATATTTTTTTTTTTTTTCCCCAGTTGCAATGCATGTAGTGTATTTTATGTAATTGGAGAATAAAGAGAGAAGTGCTGGGATTAACATAGCAATTTCCTGCACTGAACTGAAACCTTGCTAATCAATTTTAAGTAACCAGCTAATGCATTTATGTAATAAACTAATCAATCTCAAATGCACATTTTACCATTTGGATTGAATTTAATACCCCAGCATGCAATTAAGTGACATTATTGACAATGGTTTGAACATGTAATTGGTGATTTGATATTACAATTGGTGTTCTGTGCCTGAAAACAATTTTCTAATAAATTCAGTACCATTAATTTGTTCCTTCATATTATTCTGCAGGATATATAGAATATAAAATACAAACTAGCTTGGAAAAGATGAATTCCTGAGGTTTTAACCACCAAATTCCTGGCTTAAGTTCTGTTTCCAAAGATTTTGTAAAAAAAAAAAAAGACCAAAACACTTCAAAAAATGCTATCAGCAACTCTTCTACTTTAAATAAAAAGACTAGAAATATTTTGCAACACATCCAACTGAAATAAAATTATTTGGGCTGAGTCCAAATATACTTTTTTGAGACATTTTGTGTTACGTTTAATGGCTACAGAATTACGTAATTAACTCTGTAAGTTTTCACAACAAGCATGATACTAGCACTATTGCAATAGAGATAGAGAACGTCTCAGAAAAATGGTACAGATGCAAATATGTGCCATTTAATTAAGAAATTGTTGATTTACAGAACACTATCAGGAGCTTGGGCTACCAAGACTTTAAGTAGCTGACTCATTAATTTATTCAGGTACTGAGCTTTTCTGGGTGAAATTTCACACGTTCAGAAACCTCTTGGATAGAATAGATCTGCTTCACCCAGCAAGGATCAATATATCAGCTGCACAATCTATCTGTTAGACACTAAGATTCATCTACATCATGGCAGAACTGGATGTTGTTATTGGTAACCTATCTTTGCTCATTGGGCATCTGTTCTAGCCATTAATAATCCCAATTATGGCAGTTACAAAACTTTCCCTGACAGCTTATTCTATTGTTTAACTATTCTTTCAGCAGTAAATCTTTTGTCCTAATATTTAGCCTACATTTTTCCCACTGAAGCTTGAGGCAATTATTTCTTGTTCTGTCTTCCTTGATGAAGTATAATTAATCTCTTTCTTCTTTATAGCATCCTTTTATGTTCCTGCAGTCTTTACCAAAATACTGTTATGTAATTCATTCATTTTATTTATTTGTTTCTCTAGATTCAGCACACAGATAATAAATAAAAAATAAATGACTGAAAAAATAGGAAATTTAGAAAGAAGACTTATGTGTGTGTGTTTGCACATCCATATGTTATTTTAAATGACACAAAAGCAATCGATGTTACTGAAAACACAGCTTTCTGTGAAATTCACAGCGCTGTTCAGAGTCAATGACACCATGTGGCCTGCTTGCAGGCTAATTGTTTACCTTTCTAAATACAATCCTTTAAGACATCAAGATGAAATAATGTTATCAAGAGAAAATCATGTCCACAAATGCAGCTGTCTGTAGTTCAAAGAAGAGGGACAAAGTACACAGTTCCCTTTCAAAATTTTGAATGTTGAAATTTCTAGAATTTCAATTAACTAGCACAAAGCTCTTTATTCACATGCAATAGTTGTAAATTGTACCTGATTTCCAGTACAGTATATTGATATTATTGTTGTAATCTGTATGCTCTATAGCTAAATAAAACCAGCCTAATGTAAGAACATTTATAAAAATAGAGGAAAATATTTTTACTACAATCTTTAAACACTCATCACTCCCAATTTGATTTTCTTTGAGCATCTTGAATATTAAATGCTCTGTACTAAATCTCCAGTAAAATTGTAAGTTCTTGCACTATATTATATGAGCATGTAGCATACTGAAAACAAGTATCTTACATGAACATAAAAGACATCATTTTTTGGGATATAACTATTTTTTAGACATTAAGTGTCAAATTTACTCCTATATAATTTGATTTTTGAGTGGTTAAATTTCAATTTTTTTTTTTTTTTTTTTTTGTCATGAAGGAAAATAAAACAGTATTATTAAGCTTGTGGATCCCTACACATTGTTTGGTTGTTCTGGTATGACACGCATTTAAACAGTGCAGGATCTGGCAAACATCAGTGTAGAAGTAAGCAGCTTTGTCAGTGAAATTATGTATTCTCTCTTGCACACAGATATTCTGAAAGCTTTTTAAGTCACTGCTGATGATCAAAGCATTTCTGGTTTCCATAGACAGAGTTGCGTGATATTTACCAGATTCATGTCCAGCAAAGCACTGGTTGAGTGTTAGGAGTTTTTGTTGTGCAGGTAGTATGCTGCCAAAATTCAGCCATGATCTGACTTTTTGACTTTTTCCCATATTACACATTTCTATCACATATTACAACAAGCCAGGGTCTGCCTGGGAAAGAGTCTGACCTCTTGTACTATGATAAGATCTAATAAATGTTTTCAGGGTTGTTTGGTAGCTGTTTAGCTGCAATAAAAAGATGCAATGACAATATGAACATATACCCAGTGCCTAGGAAGAGTAAATTGTTTTCCCACCCTTAATGTTTCATCTGTGGCACATGAACACTACATTTTTTCTGGTCCCAAGACAGATTTTCTTGATTCATTCAAGGTATGATCCAGTCAAGGCAATTAGGAAGGACAATGGGATGTATAGGATTCTGTTTATGGGGTAATGGGGGGGAAAAAAAAAGAACCAGATACAGTCCTATGTTCAAGGACTGATTGTTACTAGTAGTTATTTTAAAAAGAAAATCAGTTGAATTTTTTTACTACAATGTCTTGCTAAACATGCATATGTATACCTCTTTCCATTTGGAGCTTTCAGAATACTTTATAAAAGTTTTAATATGTGTGCCTGTTGGAGCTAGGGAAAGAGAGTGGTTAGACAGAGCATCTAACTGAATCACTTAAGTTAGGATCCCGCTCTTAATTTGTTTCCAGCAAGTTAAGTAATTAAACTAATGTCACATTAAATTACGTATCCAGAAAATCTGAAAAGCTAAAATACTATTTAGGCTTAATGTAAAAAAAGTATAACTTCATTAGACAGTTGAATTATGGAAAAATATAAGGTACAAAAAAAAAAATTCTTTTAAATCTAGGGTGTTTATGCATGGAAAACTTGAATTTCTGCAAACTAGAGAAGCATCTGTAAGATGTTTTAACAGATGTGGGAAGGGGAAAAAAAATTTTTGAAAGACGCACAATTAAAATGTCATTATTTACTTGATCTAATACATATCTTTGTGGTTCATTATGCCTTCTTACATGTTGAGGAACAATGGCATGTGTATAATCAGCCCACACCACTCACACTATGATGAGGTCACACAGGTTTCAAGTAATATACATTGAATTACTTACTTTCAGACATTTTTAAGACCCATCTGTCCCTCCAATGTGAAATGAATCTATAGCAATAGAAAACAAGCTAAAATAGTGGGAATTTGTACTTTGAAATTTTCCATTTTAGAAGATTTCAGGTAAATAAATAATTACTGAGTCACACTAGAGTTTGACTGTCCAGCTAATAGCACAGAACAGTATGAAAAGGATATAAAATATAACATGTGGCTGTAGGTTAACTAGGTTCTAGGCCTGTGCTTCTCTTTTCCCTGGCAATTTCCAATATATTAGTCAAGACCTTGATGTGAAAATCAGTCTTCCCACTCTGAGACAAATCCAGTTATATTTGATCTAATAAAAATGGAACCTCTGGGTTTGCAGGTGTTAGTTCTTTCATAGGGGAAGGGAAGAGTTCGGGAGTGGTGGGGAAGTGAATCATCATCATGGCCTGATGATGAGCATCTTCTCTGTAGATATTCCCAGGAGAGCTGGGAACAGCTTTATAACTTCATTCTGGGCAGAATGATTAGTGATTAATCATTCTCCAAGTCAAGCACAACTATTCATAGTCATCATTCCTATACATAAGCAAGCCAGCCTTACATCAGCAGTGGGATCATCACAGGAGTGAAGGGTACATAATCTACCTTACTTTCATTTCCTGCCCTAGAAAGAAATGAGAAAGTTTTTGTCTTTTTTTTTTTTAAAAAAAAACCTTTCTCTTGAGAGGCATTTTTGAGTGAAGCAGTATGTTTGAAAGCCAGCACACATGTCTTCTGAATGAGATAGGAAAGAAGTCACCCATGCTTGTTCATCCACTTTCTTGATTCTGCTTAGGGTCAGACATAACCCAGCTAGGGCATAAATCAGATCAAAAGAAAATCCTTTGTGCTGACATGACTGAAGACAAATATAAAAAGATTTAGGAACAAAGAACATTAAAACAACAACTGAAAAGCACTCTCAGTTGAATCCTCTCTCCAGATGGAACTGATCCTGTCAATCACATGTGCTGTCTCTGTGCCTGTATGGCTGGGCTTGTTCCTTGGGGACCGCTCACTCTCCCCAACTCCCTTGTGCTACGTTCAGCTTCTGAGCAGAGGTTCCTGCTATGCACATAAGGTCTTGTATATCATTTAGAGAAACAGATGCAGCTCTCTGATGACGGGCAGAGAAAGATTTCTGTCTTCTTAGGTGGTGAACTTAGCTGTGATGGCATCTGGCCTAATGGCCCCCTTGGCCTTTCACCAGAGTGCTGTCAGATGTTCCAGCCACCATATCCCCAGGCACTTTTAGCCATTTGATTGGGTCGGAATTCAGACAGAGCTTTGCAGTCTCAGGATTTCTTGACACATATCTCTGTGCAGACCCTCTGCGTAGCACCCACCACCGAGATTTGGCTGTTATTCTCCAGGCTAATTCTGACTTCTCAGATTCCTTTTGGAGCCTTAATATGCCATTGCTTAAATGGCAATAGTGGCTTTTCATTAATTCCTTGCCTTTGAGCTCACACAATTCATGTTATTTCACTCCTCAGGTTTCCCTTTTTCTTGGGGACCCCTGTAGGGTTTGTCTTTCACCTTTGTTTAAAAAAGAATAACCTCTTTTTGTCTGTTTGCTTGTTTATAATATACAATGCCAAAATTATGCAAGGTTTTTATACGGCAGTCTGCAAGCACATATATGAGCACATATTACTCACTCCTCTAGGGTGCTAGAGCAGCCTGTTTTACAGTAAATGTTAGGCAAATCACATATTGCATATCCGTGTAATAATATCCTTTTCTTGCTCCTTTGTTCAAAGAATGCTTATGTGAGGTGTTCTTTACCACACTAAGTTTTTGAATGACCCCAGGCTGATACATTTAGAGATTCTGTACCAAAATTCTCTTTTTCTGTGGATAGAATTATCCCCCAGATTACAGCAGATTGTGGTTCAAGAAAAAAAATCAGATTCCTTCTATAAGAACTTTTCAGTGGATAAAACCAGTACTGTTTTAAAGATTGGTAGTTTGAGATCCTGCAAAGAAATAGTTGCTATAACATGGGAATATTCTGTGTTTCCAGCACAGAGTTGACCTTTTAATCATGTCAAGTTCTGTGGTTCATAATCAAAACTAAGCAGTTTAGAAAATGGAATTCAATCATTTGGGAAGTTTTAACATTTTGTATACATAGAATTAAGAGCTAAGATACCCAACATCTTTGTGGAAGGAAAAGAAATAAAAAAACCCCAGCAAAACAAAACCTCTGGAAAAAAAAAATCCATTTAGAAATATTAAAAAGAATAATGTATTTTTTTTCAAGTGAAGTCAAACTTTTTTTTTTTTTACTGTCAACACTTCAACATTTTGAGAATGTTGGGTTTTTTTCTATTTTCTTTCTGTGGAAAAATTCAGAAAATTTACTTGAACTGTATTGTATTGAGGAAAAAAATCTCCTTAAGGGTACAAATTGAGGCAATGTAAACATTAATAATAATAATTAATAATAATAATAGTAAGCTTGTTTCTAGGGTTATCTTCAAAAGTTAGTTTGGGGTCATTTCTTACTGGTGGACTCAAGATGGATGAAAACAAAAATTTTAGTCCTCAATAAAGCAGACTCCCTTGCCTCCTCTCCTCTCCTCTCCTCTCCTCTCCTCTCCTCTCCTCTCCTCTCCTCTCCTCTCCTCTCCTCCCCTCTCCTCCCCTCTCCTCCTTTTACGTGACTAATGCTTGTAACTTTAAAAATTAATAATGAATAGACTGTAAATTAACTGAGAGAATCATTTATATAGTGATATAAAAGAGATGAGCATTTATATGATTTCTTGAACAACTGGTGGAACAAGATCTGTAACCCTTTTTGCCTGAACTTCAACTGACCATTCTTCCACCCACCTCCCTGATGCAAAACTGAAAGGTCACATTCTGCAGCTGGGCTTTGAACAAGTTCAGAAGGGAAGTAGCAGAGCCCAAATGATAGGGTAATTTAGGAAAGTTAATTTTATTTAAGCTGAATCATTAAGTTTCAGTTCAGTATACTTTGTAATATTTTTTCCCTTGAATTTCATGAATGACAAACATATGCATATCAATGTCTATGTATGAACGTCACATCAGAAATTTAACATGGATCATCTGGTTTGACCTTCTGTAAAACAAAGGCTACTCAGTTTTTCCTGTATTGAGTCCAAAGAATCCTTTCTTATGTGGTTTACACTGCAAATCACTCCCCCACAGAAAATGGAAATGGGAGCATAGTTCCTTTGAAATATTGTCACATGATGCTTTTGTCTCTGTACAAAACAACAGGGACATAAGATAAACCCTTATTCTTCCACTAGGCTAGTCATATAACTGATTTGTTTATGGGTTGAAGAAAGATCATTTTTTTTCAACTCAATGATCATTTTTTCTTCTTCTTTGATGCTCTATCCAGTGTAACTGTAATAAAGTGAATCCCACTTCACAGGGGGTTTGGGCTGATGTCAAGTTGAATATGAGTCAACAGTGTGCCCTGGCAGCCAAAAGGGCCAACTGTGTCCTGGGGTGCATCCAGCACAGCATAGCTCGCCGGTGGAGGGAGGTGATTGTCCCACCCTGCACTGCACTGGTGCAGCCCCACCTCGAGTACTGTGGGCAGTTTTGGGGGCCTCAGTATAAGAAGGACATCAGACTGTTAGAGTGTGTCCAGAGGAGGGTGACCAAGATGGTGAAAGGCCTCGAGGGCAAGACTTACGAAGAGCAGCTGAGGTCACTTGGTTTGTTCAGTTTGGAGAAGAGAAGGCCAAGGGGTGACCTCATGGCAGACTATGACTTCCTCAACAGGAGTAGCGGAGGGGAGGTGCTGATCTCCTCTCTCTGGTGACCAGTGATAGGACATGAGGAAATGGCATGATGCTGCATCAAGTGAAGTTCAGACTGGACATTAGGAAAAGGTTCTTCACTGAGAGGGTGGTCAGTCACTTGAACAGGCTACCCAGGGAAGTGGTCACAGCACTAAGCCTGTCAGAGTTCAAGGAGTGTCTGGATGATGCTCTTAGTCATATGACTACCTTAGTTTTAGGTAGTGCTGTGAGCAGGAAGTTGGACTTGATGATCCTTATGGGTCCCTTCCAACTTAAGATATTCTATGACTCTTCATTTTCTGTCTTAGTCTCGGATCCTGTTGTCTGGGCACTACATACTGTCCTCACTATATAGTAATCTTTCCACCAGCTAAAGTCTAAACTAGTCACCCTGGTAACATGTGCAGACAGCATTTGATTTGTGAAACCTAAACCAGAAGGTGTATCACTGACCTGCCCTCAGGATAGCTTGCACGGTTATGAGTTAGGCTGTCAGGGTTCTCCTGGACCAAACTGTCTCTAAACCAGATCTAGTGATGAGCAAACATGGTGGACTTCAGAGAAGCTTCCTGAAGTTTGGCTGTTCATTCTGTTTCATCTGGAAATTTTGCTATAAGAATAGGCTGAAAATGTCATCAGAACAATTTTCTAGTGTTTCCTTGTTCTGATGACCTGAGGATATCTAAGACCAGGCTATTCTGATGTGCTGCAAGTCGAACCGCTGAGGTAAACGACCAGCCGGGCTTAACAAGGAGCATTTGTTAGGAGTCAGGAAAAAAAGGAGAGTTTATCACCTCTGGAAGGAAGGATGGGCAACTTGGGATGAGTACAGGGATCTTGTTAGATCATACAGAGAGAAAGTTAGAAAGGCAAAAGCTCAGCTAGAACAAAATCTGTCCGTTACTGTAAAGGACAACAAAAAAGGTTTTTACAAATATGTTAGCAGTAAAAAGAATCCCAAGGAGAATGTCTATCTTTTAATGGATACAGAAGGGAACATAGCCACCAGAGATGAAGAAAAGGCTGAGGTACTTAATGCCTTCTTTGCCTCAG
>JAVJGG010000040.1:1019894-1038882 GCA_035590195.1 Aviceda cuculoides
GGGGATGCATAAGGTTTACGATAGGATAGAACACCCTATCTGTAGGTTTAACATGGGAAATAAATAAATTTAAGAAAAACAACTGATAAAATGCTTCAAAGACATTTTTGACCAGAAAACTGTATGGAAGAGTGACAATAAAGCCATATGTGTAGTTATGTTTAAAAAGATTGAGGGTTTTTCAGGTCTTGCAGCTTGACCATCAAATCAAGAAGTTATGTTTTAATAAAGCAATGGTATGCATTGCCCACTAGAATAAGTAATAGCTTCATGGTAATGACACACATCTGTGATGGGCAAGAACACAAATCTCAGTACCATGTATTTCAAGTGATTCAAGCAAGAATATTAACTAATTTATTTTTAATTTCTCACACTTGAGAGATATAGTGTCCAGGTCTGAGACATATATTCTCATGTATTCTTAAAAATGTAAGGATCATCAAAAATTGTTAAAGAAATTAACAGTTTCAAACAACAAAAAAACCGCCAACCCAGTAAACAATCTGTATTGGCATAATACGAAATATTCACTTCAATGAAAAATGAAGATGAGCTTAAAATAGTAAAGAAAGTTTACAGAACAGGTAAGAATATTGTGGGGAAAAGTCCTTATTCAATATGACTAGCTATCTAGAATCAGCTTGTTTAGCTTCAAGTCTCAGGTTTTCTGGGAAATTATAAGTTCAAAGAACAAACCAACAGGAAGAATAAGTCAAGTCATTATTTGGCTAATACTGAATATCATTTCGCTCTTCTTTGGACTAAATATGTGTTGCTATACAGTAGTTACTTTCGTAATCCTCCTTCCTTCATCCAGAAACTGGAGCATAACAGTAGATATTAAATTCTTCAAAAACTTAGGTATGGTTACAGACATACTTTACAGACAGTCATTCATCACAAACAATAGAAATACCAAATTGGTATTTTAGATTGTCTAACCTTCACACAACAAAGTAAAAGGCAGATTGTTAAGGATTTTTTTTCCCATTTGGTACTTCATGATTATTCCTGGAAAGCTGCTGCTGCTGCTTCTTCTTCTTCTTCTTCTTCATTATTTATTATTATTATTAATTTATTCCATTTCTATATAAATATTCTGATTTGAATTTTTTTGAGGAAGGCTTTCTTGATATTCTGTCACTTATAGCTGTAATTTTTAGGCAAATCCAAGGAGTGTCATCCTAGATTTATAATGATAACTGTTGTCCTCAGCTAGTCTATAGAAGAATCATGAAATGTATATAAGTATATGGTTAATCATAGCATGAATTAATGGTGTTCTGGTAATTTCCTTCATTTTTTTTATGGAAGGTTAGGGAAGTTACTTATCTTCCGTTATTGAATAGAAATATTTTTTAAACCCTAAATATCATCTCTTTTCCAGATCCCATAAAAACTTTTCTGTTCCATGACACCCAGAAAATCTCAATTTAGCTGTTGTTCCAAAACTTCTACTATGATAACATTAACTCTACTAGGTACCTTACCTACTTTGAGCTGAATTACATTTTGGTGTAACTACTGTTCTATAAATTATTTATAATTTAGCTGGATTTTTTTTACCCCAGGAATTAATCACTTTTTTCTTCTTGCAGTAGAAGACCCTGATAGAATTAATTTTGTTTATGGTGCTCCAGTTGGCATAACAGATTTGGAAATCTCTCTTCCAGCATGGAGAAATTCACTGTCAAGGGTCACCAAAACAGCCAGCTTTATTACTTTTTTTTGTTTTATCTTAATCTCCTTACCTTAGTTTAAGATGCCATATATATGCAGAACTCATACAAGCTGTTATAACTTATTAAGGGGCACCTGTTACTACGTTAAACTATTATTCTTCTGAGACTTACCGATCCTGTGACTGGATAGATATGGGGAAATGGGGAAATAAAAGCATGGCAGCACATCCATTTTTGCATATTACAGTTGCTTTGAGTCTCAGATTCTTATTCTCTGTTAAGGTATTCCTTGAACTTCACCGAACTGTAAACTAAATTGTTTATTTTTTTATTTGAAGGCCTGTTTGTCTTTCTCCCTTCCTTCCACAAAAATATAAATTCATGCTAAAGTTGCAGGCCTTACTTGTCAGTATTAGAAAAAAAGATGAGGCTAACTTAGAAGTAATTTTAATAAGTCGGTGGCATTGTATCAAATTAAAACCAGAGTGAGTTCAGAATCAGGCTGTTTGAAACAGGTAAATACAGTATGTCAGTCTGTAGCCCAGAGCTAAAGCACTTTTTTCTACCGCCTGAGTATCTCTGGTAGCTATCTATGTTTGCTGCTCTCCAAGCAGCATCAGCAAATGTAACCACTTAAACTTGATCCTATTGTCCAGATCAGTTACATGGATAAAAGGCAGTAGAGATCTGCCTTGATCCATGTGGGACACACTTAATGCTTCCCCTGGAGTGGACATGGTTTCTCTTACTAGCATTATCTGCTTTCTGTTTCTTACACTAGCTTCTTTATCTGTTTCTATGTCTCATAAAGAATCCTTGCAAGCTTCTAGATTAAGCAGGTACCAATTATGTAGAATTAAGTACAGACTGTTGAAAATTCAAACAGTCATACCATATCTACTGTAATTTTCAACACTGCTGGTCTTGCCTTGAATTGGAGAGGATGTGAAATAGGCAGTAGTTTTCATTTGCAGTTACAACACTGTATATTTCTTAGTGCTCTGGAAAAACACAGAAGTCGTGTTAGAGGCAGAGTACAAAATCTATTTGTCAGAGATGAGATCTGTATGGAAATGGTGAAAGTCCTGTTTGCATACAACCCTGCAGACGCGTATGAGCAAAAGCTGGATTCTTTCACTATGGCTCAAATCCAGAGCACAGCATTCTTCATGAGCCATCCTGCTGAATGAAAGCTAAGCGAGAAAATTGCAGGTAGGAATATCTGACCTTCCAGAAAATAGTCTAGAGTCTGGGTACACCCCAGCCATTCTATACATTATCAGAAAGGCAATTTTGAGTAGGTATAGGTCTGATGTATCATACAAAAGACAAACATAAGGCCATCTCTCTGCCTAAATTTTTTGAAAAGGTGCAGGTCCACTGCAGTGCTATTATCTCACTGGTGACTGCTGTCTTTAGCTATCCTATGGGGCGGATGCTGCCATACCTCCACTTGTCAGTAAGAAGAACAGAAAAAACACAAAAAGAGTAGCTGACTTATGCTTACTTTCCCCTACATGATGATTGTTTTGTTCATCTTCTTGTCTATTTATTAGTACTACCTATCAGAAGTTGAAATAGCTAGCACTATTCTTTTCCTGTACAGCCTCTTAAGGATGTCACGCTCATGTAAATTTAGATCCCATTTCCTAGGTGTTCTATGAATAAGAAGTGAAGACAGATATTGTACAAACCTGAGTTTTGGCACAAGATATTCTCTTCCTTCCATTTTTTCTCGGAGATATTAAAATAAGCATAAACCTTAAAGAAAAATGAAAATCAGTTACTAACTTTATAATAAAATTAAAAGTATCTGTTATCTTCAGCTAATTATAAATTGCTGCAGAATTACTAGAATTAGCAGGTCTGTTTTAGACCGAGAAACTAAGGCAAAATTATTAAAATTACTTGCCCTCAGCTGCCTAGGCACCTGGCAGGAACTGTAGGAAAAAAGGCAAGTCTTTTTGAAACCCTTTCTCAGTCTACTAAGAAAGATTATTTTTCCCCTTCTTCCTTCAAAATACTGCTAGAATGTTTGAAAACCAAAAAAATTTGCAGAATTAGTCTGTTTTATATTTCGGTCATCAGTTCAACATTGCAGTTCCAATTTTTTCCCAGCAATTTGACCATCCTTTTCATCAGTAGTATTGACCAGTGATAGCTATTTGAGCAAAGAGCACAGGATGCTCAGAAGCAAACCCCATGGCTTACATCAAAGTATTCATCTAGGACCATATCTTGAAAAGCCAATTTTTATAAAAGCAAAATCATTTCAGAGACAAAAGTGCTCTGAAGACAGAACTGGGAGCACATGGGGGTTGTTTTCAATAGAAGCATAAAAGAGTTTTAAATCAATTTCTAAGTTCAATATCCTCCAAGGATGGGTAATGAGGAAATTATACACAATGACTCTGCTTTGTCTGAGAATATTTTGCTAGTTTGCTGCTTCACCTGGGAGACTTTACCCAGGCATTTTCTAGATGGGTAAGTAATTGGAGTACAATATGCAAGTACCTGAGAGGGTCATAATGGATGAGGATTAATTTTGTATTATGACAACCCTTACATAGTTGCATCCACAACTCTGAATTCTTAAATTTTCACCAGATAAACTTGGTCCATATGGCCAATGAATAATACTTCTTTAAATAAACTAATTAGCCAACAAGGGCAGGAAACATGCTGAACTATAGAGATAAAGGATTTACATTCAGTTCATTGAACTCTGACCAGGTAGTTCTTTGGTTCAGAGGAGAACATTTCCTCCTTCAGAGGAGCTCTTTCCTGAGCTTTTGTCCCAACTTTTTCAAAGCCAGCAAAATTGGTATTGTGGCTGGTAGAGAATTAGTTTGAGTTTAAAATAAATGAATTCACTTTTGTCCAAAATTTTATGAGATGGGAAAAAGGAGAAATAGCCAAGACGTTTTGAAGACATTCTGCTATTTGAAATGTCAGAAGCAATCCCAGTAAAGAGACCATGAGGTAGAGGGAATTTAAAATGGTCCAGGCAACATAAGGAGTGCAATTTATCACATAAATATCACTATCATATGTAAGACAAGCTAAAAAAAGTAGGCTATATATGTTCCCTTTTCAGTATATTGAAATTAATGAGAAATATTCTTTGCTTAATAGGTATGACTGTGTACCAATAAAAATGTTGTTAGGCATTCTAGCAAAAGATTGGCTTGTATTTGCAAAGCCTGTCTTACTAAATGTAAAGCATTAAGTTCCTTTAGTTAGGTGGTAATGCTAAGCTAACAGCCTAAAAAGTGTATTTAATGAAATTTTGCTCTGTAGGAAATCTGTCAGATAGCCAATACATAACTATTATTTCTGTTTTTTAAATAATCTGCCAGTATTTATTTAACATGCAATAACTGTCTTATTAAACAGAAATTAAATGCCTATCAGAGATACTTAGCCTGAAGTGTTATTTTTTTGTCTAGCTAATATCAAACTCCTTCATGATTTTCAACGGCTATGTAAGAAATCTAATTACTATATCTTTAAAAAATTCTAGTCAATTTAATTTTATAGAAGCATTGAAATGCCTGCTCTTTACATCTCTTCACTTTCCACTTTGGCCTCATAGTTCTTTGCCTCTTATCTGGTGGTCAAGGTAACACAGCCACTGTGGGCTATGAGCTCTTGGCCAAGTTTAGTGATGTTCTTCATAAAAAAACTTTGAATCTCTGGTATGTATTAATATATACCACCAGGAATACCTGTGGGTATCAGTATGTCATCTTGTGAATGTGTCTACAAAGAGATGGTGAAGCTGAGCTGTTCTGGCAGCCATATCACAAAAAAATGGCTTCAAATATCTTGAAAGCAAGTATCCTTTCTCATGGTATGAATCAGTTACTGCACATACCCCTTTGCTATTAAACATCATTTTGTCACGCATTCACACTGCTTTGTTCCCCTTAAAGATGTGCTTTTAGTATTGCAGGGGGAAAAGTGGATTTAAGTTCACATCATGAATTTAAATCCTCTTCTCCCCAAGTTTACTGACACTGACTAATTCTGGAACAAGTCAGTACAATGCAGACAGAAAGTTTGATTCACACTTTCAGTACACATATTTTCATGAAATTAAGAAGTGTTTGGGATTCCATTTTGGATATCTCCTTACCATTTTTTATTTAAAATCTCTTAAAAGGAAGAACAGCTTTCCTTATGTAACATCAATGGAAGTTGAATACAATCCATACAGCTAATACAATTAGACGTCTGAGCAATGCTTAAGCATTGTTTAGGTTAATTATTTATTCTTAAATGCTATTTATATTTAAATTACTGTTTTATGATCTTACAAAATTGATCATGCTGTAGATATATTAAAATTGTTACTTATTTATAAAATTCTTTATGGAAGTATTGAAAGTTTGAAAGATTTGATTCTTTCACAGTTGATCTAAATGCTGATGAGAATTCTGCTAGCTTGGACAGAACAACAACAACAACAAGTTTAGCTCAAACAGAAACTTGTCTGGATAAAAGCTAGCTAAAAAGTAAGGGAGTTGTAATACACTTGGCCTCAAATCAAAGAAAATTCCAGACATCTGTTTTAATTAGCCATTGGTCTTGGTGGTTTTTGCATGTAAAACTGTGATTAATGTTAAATGAGAGTTAGTATGAGAATCCTAAATTAGCATTCAGCAGGAAACAGTAGTAGAATATGGGAAGACTCTTTTGGAAAGAATTAACTTGCCACTCCTCAGTGGCCCAAGGAGAATATAATTTCTTATTTCTGGAGGATTCTGTGGACTACTTTTCATTGAAGCAAAAACAGAGGAGGAAGGTTGTGGTTTTGTTGCAGACTCACTTAAAACTGTGGTCAAAAAATTAAATTTAGTGGACAACACTGATATTTTTTATACCCAAAGGACACACAAGATCCACTACTTTTTCACATTTTTGAGGTACACAGATATGTACACACATACACAAACATACATGCACACAAATACATATTTTACATATGGCTGTGCACTGAGGAATGAGATAAAGAATACATGCTCATGAGAACTACATCTAAGGCTTTCTTCAAAATGAAATGTTTTCAGAGAGCTGACTTTGTAGGGATGGGGGGTGAGGGTTGAGCAAACAGTATTGAGAGAGAAGTGCTTGCTGACAGGTTGACAAAAGTACATGTAGCCTTTCCTTTTACAGGGGAGAGGTTAGGCACTACACCACCACAGCAGACAAGACCTTGGGGTATTACATAGCTATCCATTCGCAGCTTTCACGGTGATGAATGAGGTCTTAGCAGATGCCTTGCAGAGAGCTGGAAAGAGAGTGAAACGGAAAGCAGGAGATTTCTCATATGTCTGCCCTTTTCCACCCTCAGATTGGGTGAGGCAGGTGATTAAAAGATAAAGGCTTGGGCCATCTAATGAAACCCATCTGCTCCTACTCTCTGCTGTGAAGTGAGAGAGGCTCCCAGAAGCTCAAGGAACATGAAGAGTTGGTTTAATCGGAACTTATACTCAAGCAGAAATATTCTTGTAAAAGCACTCAAGGGTGCCAAGGACAATACTCCTATTCATTGTGGAGTTCCAGATTTATGGATATAATTTAGTTAACTGATGCTCAGACTTCAAAATATCCTCAGTTACATTAAACAAAATTAGGGATTCAATAAAACCTGATGGATTGGAGCATGAGGAAAAACTGTCACTAGATACTTTCCTTAAAGGGAACTAATTCAGTAGTTCTACTAGGCTTCTTGCAGGTTCTTTTAAAGCATCTAATACTGGCTGAAACTGTATGGAACATGTCCATTTCTGTCTGGTGATGACAAGCCTCCTTCAGAAGATTATTAGCAATGAAATTAATAAATACATCCTTAACTTGAAAGGTTTTTCCCAATCTTTTATAACAAAGAGGAGAAAAAAAGCTAACAGGATATTTTGGCATTATCAGCCTTTGTGATAACCAGCATGAAAACTTTATGAAATAAGCTGTTCTTTTTTAAGGAAAAAAAAAGTAATTAAAAAAATCCACATCTTGAGGAAACGAAGAAGTTTAGTCTGTGTACAGTTCTGCTTCACAATAATGTGAAGTTCTAATTTCACTGGGGTGTGAATGGGAAATGATAAGCAACTTCTCAGGTGAAATGGCTGCTTTAGGCTGTTCATGTTCATTCATGAATGCTAGTCAAGCAAGACATGGCCATTTCTGACAACCACAGTGGTAGGCTGCTTGGTGTTGCAGCAGAGATTTGGCTGTCTTGCACCTATTTTTATTGTATTGCTTTTTCAAAGCATTGCTGGTTTGTCAGCCACAGTCAATGAAATTCAGTAGTATTTTGAGATGCACAAAATTTTCATCATTGAATCTATTTATGGAGACAGCATATAGTCATTCTCCCTAATCTCCCTCTGATTTCCTATGCAAATACTGCCAGGCTCACTCAAGGCCACAGGATTTAGTTACTCACTTGACTGAAAAGCATGTCAATGCAAATTCAGGCTGATAAACCAGCATGCAAATCTCCAGGGCTTCAGCAAGTTATAATTCAGCCACAGTATTAACAAAACAAGATAGCAATTATGCAAGGAATCATCTGAAAGGTTATTTTTAATTTTAAATTTCTGCCTCTGTACAGCTGGGTGTTGGAAGTAGAAAGCAACATAGAGCATGCTTCCCCATTAGCCTGGCCTTTGGAAACCAGGCAACATACTGTACTGCGCATTACTCTGTGTACGTTTCACAGTAAATTTATCAGTGTTAGCCCTGAAAGAAAATGGTTTTCTGGTATGGTGGAATGTTCATTTTAATATTACTATATCAGATATTTTTGGCTCTGACAATGACAGGCAAATTAGTGCTGGCTGTATAAAGGCACATAAAATGTGTGCAAACTTGGGGACCTTACAAGAGCTCTGCTGATTGCCATCAGTCCTCACCTCCCATACTGTCTTGGTCTAAACTCAGGCTTCCGCCATGAAGTCAGATCAGCTGAATTCTCAACTTTCTTATTCTCCACCATTTGACTTCTCGTATAATACCCTTGTAGAGGCCCTCTAGCAGACCTATTTACAATGACGACTTGACTTCATGCACTCCCATTTGCCCTAGGTAAACGTATTATTCCTCCTTACTAGGGGCTGCTCAGCAAGCCCCTGCTGCTAAGAGCTGGTACTGTTCCTGTGAAGTTAGTAGCCTCTATATGAGGCTCTATCAGAGCCTCTGTAAGGGCATAAAGATACCGTTACTGAGGAGGCTGCTGTCAGGGCCCTGAAGACACCCACAGGCCCTGCCTGTCCTCTCCTGGGGCCTCTCCACCCTGCCTACAGCCCAGGACCCCATGTCAGCCTCCCAGGGGCCATCAGTCTCTGCCACAGCAACACCGCAGCAGGGCCGGTCTCCAGCACCCTACAGCCCTGCCCTGCTCTTCCCAGCTGTGGGCCCGTGGCCCATAGAGCCCCCAGCTCATCCCCATGCCCAAGGCGGTGCTCAATGTCTGGGGCTTGGGCTGCCCCCAGCTGCCCTGCTCCTGGCTGGGGCAGAGGGATGGGCCTGGGCTGCCAGGCCCTGCCCTGCTGCCTTGGGGGAGATCCCTATGGAGACCCACAGGGAGCTGCTGACATTTGCAGTGCCCTGGCAGTGGCCTGAACACATGGTCAGCATCTCAGTGAGCAAATTGAGAAGAGGCAGGAAGTAATCTAAAGTATTGGAAGTCAACCGATTATACTAATGAGTCCTTAGGCTGTTCCTTGTCAACGTTTTGGCCCAAGGCAGCTAGCCCTGTCTTAAACATAGTCTGGGTGTTAGCCATTCCCAGGAGATGGTTTGCATGTTTCCATCCTTTCCTGAAGTGGGAGAGTGCATAATAAAATGGATATTAGCTCAGCATGGTCACTTTGGATCTCAGGTCAGAGAAAAGCCCAAGTCACACTTAAGTTACTAGCGTAAATGCAGCCAAGATATACTCTCCATTCATATTTTGGGCTTGACTCAGTTTCCTAGACATCCAATTACCTAGCTCCAGTGGACATATCTTGAGGAGTATCCAGCCTGAACCCCGACTGCCAGCAGGGAAAGCCTTAGGTCACCAATAGGTTTCCCTCATATCAGTCATTCCACATGAACGTTTTACAGATCCTGAGGCATCTGAGATGCCACTTATATGATAACAGATATGCAACTGAATCAAGACCTTTGTGCTTAAAGGAGCAACCTGTTCCAACACCCCCACAACACACAGGTTCCTGAAACACAGCAACTTTTGAAAAATTTGGCAGTTCATTTTAGTTTGGGAAGGTGCACCACACAACTATAATTGTTCATCTTCTGAACAACAACATTGTTTTAATATGTAAAGTTCTAAAATCTTGGGACACAGTTGTGTAAATCAACATCTCTGTGTAACACAAGTGCAGCTATCATCACTGGATAAGTTTCAAATAAACACCACCTTGTTTAAAATTAAGGGGGTTTGATGGTGTATATTGAACTACTGTTTTCAGTTCTCCTCTTCATCCAATTCATCCCAGCATGTTTGCATTATATCGCAGGACACATAAAAATCATTTTTACACACACATGTGGAATCCAATTAAAAACCTTGTGAAATCAGTTTAATACTTTTCTTAATTTCCCAGAAGAATTAGGGGGGTAATGTGGCAGTGAGTGTCTCAAATATTCAGATGGGAAGTAGCACTATGCAGAAATAGTCAGTTTTGTTTTAACTGGGCAGCTTTTACTGTCTCTATATTTTGTGTGAATTTCCATGTTCATGATAGAACATTTTAATTACTCTAAAAAGGCCTGGAGCCAGAGACACTTCAAATTACATCAAAATAAGTCAATGAGTATCAGTAGTAATGTTCACTGCTTCTGCTGGATACGCAGACTGGCAAACCACACATTAGTATAATCTGCACGTTTGAACAACATACCTTTAAACCCTTAAATAGGATGAAAATTAGTTTTCAAATTACAAGGCCTGGATACAAAGTGATTTCATGAGTTTGCCAGAGCAAAGACGTATGAAAAGGAAGAGCAAAATAAGAGATGAGGTATAAAGGACTATTAGCAGACCTGGAGGGTCTGGTTAATGTCACCAACTCTTCATCTGCATTAGGCTGGACACTATCATACTATTCACAACTGCCTTTCTTTGAGATGTTTAGATAGTCTAATAACAGGTGCTTTTATTATTTACTTCAGCTTCTTGCAGATGGGTTAACAGAATCTGAAACTAAACTGAAACTGCACCATTCCTGTAAGCTTAGCACTGGTCTTTTCTCCAGCTATCTCAGCAGTTTGTGCTTGCCATCTTGGTGTCATGCAAGTTTCTGAGTATTCAGAGGCAGCAGAAAATTAAAAAAAAGAAGAAAAAACCACCAACTTTTGAGAAGATTGTGCCACTGATCACAGAGCAAAACAGTTTCTAGTAAGAGCATTGTTTATTTCTACTAGTCCCTCTTCTCCTCCCCTGCTTCTGTACTTTCCTTTTACTGAAAGAGGCTGAAGACATTACATTTGTGACAGCCATATCATTTTACTGAAATGTTCATATCCTCTTTTTTCTTTTGAAGAGCAAAATACTGAAGCGATCTCCCTCCTGTTTTTTGTTTGTTGATTTTGTTTCCAAAGGGCAAATCAGTGTGTCTCTTTCTTATGTGACTGGCCATCTTGCCACAGCTTTCATTTTTCTTCAGAAAATTCCAGCTGGCAATTTCAGACAGAAATTCTGCAATGTAAAGACAATTGCCATTAGGCCACAAGTGGCAGCATGGGGAGATTTCTTCCCCTTTCCTTTTGTTCATTTGATCTTTTTCTTTCTGAGCAATGTTTCTACAAAAACATTTTGCATTTTTTTTCCTCTTTCAAAAACAAACAAACAAATCCAAAACCTAAATCAAAATGCTGAACAAAGCATTAACAGGTTACTCTTCATGTGCCTGCTCAGACTATTCAGATGTGAGAGCAGAGTTGAAAAAGGGCAGGGGATGGAAAAGGAAAAGTGAGAATATTTGTATTTAATTTAGACCACGCACCTAAAGGGTTGTCACACCTAACAATTGCAGAGCCAGTGTTCATAAAATATAAAAGCATTCCTGCAGTGTCAGGCTTTGGCAGGGCTATGAGGAAATAGTATAATCTTGTTTTCCATTTATGCTGGCTAGCTGACATTTCTGTCTCAGTTTGGCATGCAGTAATCATTAAAAGAGCCTGGCATTTCACAAAATTTGGTAAACAAATGAGGGCTTTGGGGATTTTTTCCCCTTTTAAATTTTTTCCTGGGCATATAAACATGCTATCAAATATGACTGAGAAATTACATTTGCATGCACACACCTACACAAAATTTTTTTGGTCCTGTAACTACTATAGCTATTTTAAAGTCACACTGTGCACAAGTATAGATGCATACATTCAGGCACAGTTTTAATGTCACACGTGTGTGTACTATAGTTAGGGTAAGATTATGAGCTTTTACTTATGGGCCTGAGCAGGATAATGGGAGTTGGACTTACCCTTTACTTCTGTGTAGGAACTACCCATTTAGTACTACACAAAAACAGAGATAAAGTCCTTCTGTTAGGCTACCCATGAGAGCAGTGAGTATGTAGATGAGGGATACTCAACGGTCAAAGCACTGAGAGTAACCTGGGTTCAAGTAACTTAAGATCAGATTCCTAAAAGAACTGAGAAAGTACCACCTAGACAGAATTTGAGTGCTTATGCTCTAGCACCATAGAAGCAGGATTTAGCAGGATTCTGAACTCCCTCTCACAAATGCACACACTGACTCCAAACCTAAGGATGTCTAGTTTTTGCCAGAAACTAACCAGTTGTCTAAAGCACTATTTATGTTTTTATAAACAAGTACCTCTTTTGGAAGAGGACTAGGCTACTTCCCAAACTCAGACCTCGGTGTGGTCACATTAGGTGTTTTGCCATGTGAAGCAAGGCTAGAGCAAGGCTAACTAATTCACAGAACATGAATTTCTACAGAATAGTTGCATCTACCACTGCTGGAAAAAAAGATAATACTTTCCCTTCCCTTTTCTCATTGCTTTGGTATATTAGTGCAGTGGTTAGAGCTACCAGACAAAAATTCAGAGAACCACAAAATTACTTAGGTTGAAAGGGACCTCCGGAGTTCATCTAATCAATGCTCCCCTACTCAAAGGAGGGTCAGCTACAGAATGTTGTTCAGGGCTGTTTCCAGTTGAATTTTTAGTATATCCAAGGACAGACATTCCATAACCTCTCTGACCGACTTCTTCCAGTGTTTGACCACCCTTGCAGCAAAAAAAAAGGTTCAAAAAGCTGAAATACCATTTTTCAAAAGCTGACCAATCCCAGCTCTTTCCGTCTCACCTCATACGAGACCTCCTTTGCTTCCTTAGTCATCTTCATGGTCCTTGGCTGGAGTCTCCAATAGTTTAGATGTAGTCTCCATGATTTAAAAAGTATAGCGATTTACAGGATCAAATAATTCCTATTTTGTCATATATTTATTTTATTTTAAGTAATTTAAGTCTTGTACAGCTAAATTGTTTTTTATTTCTGTGTGAGTTGCAGGTGTTCAGGATATTTCAGAATTTGGGATGTCTGCAATATTTTCAGCCAGAAAGCAAATAAAATAGTTTCGTGTGGTTGAATCTTCTCTTTTTCCCATGTATAGGTGAACAATGCAACCCAAAAGTACACAGATGTCCAATAAGAAGTGCATCCCTTTCCAGGTTTGTAATGGAAGAGCTGTTTCTCAACAGAACCTAGATTTAATTGTACTAACAGGAATTTTTGCATTGAACATTATACACATGCACTTGCAAACAAGAATAAAACACTGCAGGATCTTCACTGCTAGCAAATGGGCAAGATTTTGCCTACTTTACATATTGCTTTGAAAACTGCCCCATAGATCGCTATAACATTTAAAACAAAAACTAATCATGCTCCAGCCATAGAACTTTGAGTTTGACTATGTCTGGAATCATCCTAGATTGGCATCATTAACATACGTACAATTATACAATTAAGGGCTTAATTAATTGTTAAGAATTGCATTGCTCTGTTGAATGATTTAGGAAAAATCTGTATTTAAGAATAGATTTTCAATTTTGAGGGTTGAAGGTGCAAAAATATTCAGCTTTTTTCTTCTGGCTACTAATTAATTTTCACCCTGACAAATTAGGTATCATCTGGGTGCCTGATTGCTCACCTGGACAAAAGTCTCTGTTTTAAAATATGACTAACAATATCTCCCACTCCCAGCCTTCTCTCTTTCCAAACAATAAAATGAAATCACTTACCCAGAAAAAATCAATTTCTCAAAATGACTTTTAAATTACATTAAAGTTGGTGAGAAATTTGTTATCAAGAGTTCTAGAGAGTAAAGTCATCACTGAATGAAATCAATACAGGGTCCCCTAATTCAAGCTTCTCCACCTATTTACCTCAGCCCTAATCTGGAAGACACATTCTTAGGTCAAGATATGTCACATTCATTTCTTGGCTTCTCAGGTAAGACTTGTCAAAATGGTGCCAGATTATATCAAAGTGTATATTCATATACTTGAGAACTGGAAAATGCAGTGAGCTTAGCAACTCATTTTATATAGATCATTAAACAGTTGTCAGAAAGTAACAGTCTGGGGTCACTGCTACCCTGGACTGAAAGTGGAACAGTGACTTGTGATAGGTAATAAAAAGCTCCATATTCCATTATTATCAGGGTGAGTTACTTTTATCTTTATTCCAACCCTCTTTTTTTAGCTGTCACCAAATTTCTAAAATTTACAGCATGGATCCTGAGAGTCTGGTTTACTGCTGGATTAACACCTTCTAGTGTTAGAGGAAAGATAAAAGATAGCCTTTATTCTGAAAAAGAAAAGATGAAAGAAGAGATAGAATTTATGTAAGCACTGTGAATGGTTTTGTGCTGTCTTTCTGTGTTTCAACTCTAGGATCTAGCAGAGGATGTTTTGATTGACACAAGTGATTTTTTACCAGGCTACTTTTTGTGGGGAAGTCATATAGTTCTAGTCCAAAAGCTATAGGAAGTATTCAAGGTAGGTAGAGTAAGACATATGAGAGAAGGACTCTATAAATGTTAGGAAAAAGTTGTTTTTATACTAAGAAATCATGTCTATTGAGCAAGCACCCTTTATACATATAAAGCAAATCTACCTTTTTTCACTTAGTCCAGACACATTATGCATGCGATGTAGAATTACTCCCCCACATCTGAATTCAGACTTCTAATCACGAGCTATGGTGTTGTCTTTATACTGGGGCTTTGTTGTCTGGGGAACGAGTTTTGGGAAAGAAGTCATATCTGGTTTTTGTTCTTGAAAATAATAAAATCGGGGGCTGGGGGGAGGGGGGGGGGCAAAAAAAAAGGCAGGGGAAATGATGACATGACCCAAAACAAACAGACATAGGAAAATGACCCTAAGGAATGAGAAGACAAGCCCATACCTAAAGCCCTGAGCCCCTTATGGCCCCATATATTTCCTCTTCTTTCCACTGTCTTCTTCCCATTGCAAGGACTCCAGATATCTCCTATTTACCTTCCCACTGCCAGGGGTTCCATTTGTTCCTAGTGCTTTCTTCCGTAACTGTTACCTGTCTTTTTTTCTCCCTACTGCCAAAACTACCATTACTTTTATATGACCAGGCAAATTAAAATGCTACAGATTAAGTGTAAGACCTTGTTCATTCAATTTAAAAAAAAAAACATATAAACTGATTGAAATTATTCTGTAGCAGACCAATGAGAAAGAAACTGTTGAATCTTCTTACCACAATAGAAACATGGAAGAATGAATTAATAGAGCTTTTTCTTTTTAATGTTCATGTACTTTTTAAAATTTCTTCTGCAGAAAAAAAGAAACACTAAAATATCTGACAGCATAGTTGATGGTTACTTGACAATAAAAGACAAAATGTACAGGGTAGTTTGGTGCTCCTAGTACTTGTACCTAATTTGTAACATAAACCTACATTTAGGGCACCCTGTATGTTGTCTAAAGGTTAAATTAAATACAAATGTTAATCTAGGACAAAAATTCTCTTCTAGGAGTAAAATAATGGATAATAGCTCTGAAACTTCTCTTCGTCTCATGTTTCCTGAACTCCCACAGATTCAGTTAATCTTAAACCATCTTGAGGATCTCAGCAATAAGTCTGAATCTTGCAATATTGATTTCATGGACACCTTTTCTGCAAACAAACCTTGCTGGCCTGCTTTGTGATTATATCACTTCTTGAATACTTGTCTTTCAAATGGCTCCTCAGCACAGATTATGGGACAAAAGTAAGAAAAAACTACTTGAGAAATTATATATATATTTAAATATTAAAGAATCATTAAATAATGCTTGTTTACATTTTCTTTTTCTCAATTGGTAGAATAGACATTAAACTGTGTGAAGTATGTGGGCTACTGTTTCCAAGGAAACAGCATCTGAATAAACATTGAAGAATTTGGACACACTACCCTGCAAAAATGAGGACACCATGAAATCAAATCTTCTTTCCCCTTATTGGTGGAAGAAGAATGAATCATGGGAGCATTCAGTGATGGGCTTATTGGAGCTTCTGCAGCAGCAAGTGATTTTTTGACTTAAATTAGACACAAAATAATAATAATAATCATAATAAATTATTATTAATAATAATAATGGCACTTTGATTTCTGTCTTTACACATGCATGACATGCAGACACATTGGTCCCAGTCAGCTTGTAACCTGTCAGAAGTGGGAACTAAGTTATGTGAATATGAGATGAGAAAAATAGTAAGAAAGATAAATCTGTGATTTGTTGGCCATGAATTACCATGTTACGTAACAATCACTTATATTACTCATGGTAAAATACTGATCAGCCTGAATAAGGGTGGCAGAACCTGGGGTCATTGTCAGGGGAGCACTAACACTTTCTCAGCATCCCTGCTGTCTGACAAGGAAGTAGATTGAAAACACTGAGAAGCTCAAATGGGAGTTGTGTCAGTGCGTTATTGTACATATCTCATTCATGTTCTTTCTCACCCATCTGGATGACTGGGAGGAGATAGTACCTTCGTCAGTACTGCCAGGTCTCAGCAGTTCTAAAGGAGATAGCCCGGTGGAGCAAGGTTGCGAAGCATCTTGTGGTGTTGTGTAAAACTCAGCTTTAAAAACTAACAGTGAAATTCAAATCTTTTTCCCTAAATGTTACTGTCTTGATTTTGGATCCCAGTATTTTTAAAATGGATAACTCCATCAAATGTAGATTTCATAAATCAAATGCAGCTCCTCTCCAGACTTCTCAGTTGTGGTTCAGGAAACCATGTCTCCGTATTTTTTCAGCTTCTTTCTCAGTTGGGCTGATGGGTCTTACTAAGGTCTTTGAGTGCTAGTCAGCACTGTTGTGAATCCTTCACTGACCAGGATGGCAACATTAGTGTAATGAGCATTGCCCTAAGCTAAGTCCATATTTATAATGCTAAAGAAAACCGCACTAACTTTTGGTGCCTCCACACTGATTTAGTTGGTAAAAAAATCAGTAAGTTCAAAAATGTCTAAGAGTGAGCAGATATAGTTAACATGGCAGTTTTCCTCATGTGGACAGCCAGTTCAAAACTGCCTGTAAAAGTAAAAGTTTGGTATCAGTGACTGAAGATCTTGTCTGCGCCATCATTCATAGTCGCCAGCATAGAAGTATACCATGTAGACTGTTAAGGTTACTCTGTTCAGCATTCTTAAACCCAGCCAGCAAAAGAGAGCATTTAAATATCTTTTTTTTAGATAGGACTGTATTGGCTTTTAATCTGATATACATTCCTCTGTGATGCTGTCTTGAAAGCAACAGGAACCTTTTCTGAACAGCTCAATCTTCACATAATATTTCAAGTTCAGTTTGGTTCATGGTGTGAAACTATTTCCTCAGGTCAGAAAAAGCCTTTGTAATACAAATAAAATACCATCATCTTCACACTAATAAATTTAAAAGCTTGACCTCCATCACTATAAATCTCAGACAGATGCAATTTGGATAGATGTGATGGACATACCTGATAGCACCTGATGCTGTATGCAAGTATGTAGAACTCACTGCTTTCACTGAAAATTGCAAATATTCACTCATAAAATTTTGCTTTTTTGTTGTGGGGCTTTGTTCTAAATGGAACATTTTACTTGAATGTTTTTGAGGGAGGCAGTGATGATTGCTTTACTGAACAAGACTAAACTGATTGTGGGCAAAGCTCTATTGAATGTGTCATTAAAAAGAACATACTAAAAATCTTAAGAAGTCATCTAGCACTAAAACATGTTCTATTTTATTTCTTAGGATTCTAATATTTCCCCTGTTGTAAATTGGACAAAGATGGCTCAAAAGAATGAAGTACAAAAAGGATCAAGGGTTAATCTAGATATACAAAATAGTTATCAAAATATGTGATCCTGTAAAAGATAAAATTCATAGTACACTAAAATACATGTTTTTTGTCTTGAAAGAGAAGAAACAAATTGAAAATTTGCGACTGATGGTAACTCAAAAAATAGAAGTGCATTGACCCAGTTTGGGGGGCTGGTAAACACCTGTAATGTTTATATTGACGGTCTCAAGAGCAACGGGTATGTATACTTTGATATGGGAACAATATGATGAGGAATTCTCTTTCTACTTACAAATGATACTACTAATAATAACAACAATAAAATAGCTGGAACGATTTTTTCCAACTTCCTTAGGTAAGTGCTTTCTTTAGCTTCCTGCTTATATAAGAAGGAACATATGATTTTTGATAAAGATGTGACAGAACACAGAAATTAATTCAATTCCTACTTGTACTTGTAGCCTATTAAATTGCTTGGAACTTAGACTGTATTTTACACGTCAATCAAAAAAAATCATTCCCAAGTTTAAAAATACATTTTTTCTCCCCTTCCTACCTTCACCCATGCACTATTTAGAAGTTGGCTGCCTTTTTATCTTTCCACAGAACAAACGAGAACTCTTTATGGCTTTCATCTGTTGTTTTTTAACCTGCTACTTAAAATTGCTTTTAAAAGTGAGTTTTTAAACAATGAATGGTTTGAAGTAAACTTGTTCCGTAAAACTATATACCTTAAGGGCTGGAAAAAATAGTATTGGTGACTGTAAAAGACAGGAATTTTGAAGAATGTGTTTTGACATTTTCAGAAAAATGTTTTCCACATTGCATAATTTTTTAATTGAGGGCACTGCTAAACAAAGACTGTAAATATGGGCTTCAAAGGAATACTTTCTGGGGAAAAAAAAAAAAAAAAAAGAAAAAGAAAAAGAAAAAGAAAAAGAAAAATA
>JAVJGG010000040.1:1038982-1068077 GCA_035590195.1 Aviceda cuculoides
AAGAAAAAGAAAAAGAAAAAGAAAAAGAAAAAGAAAAAGAAAAAGAAAAAGAAAAAGAAAAAGAAAAAGAAAAAGAATTGCCTATTGAAAATATATATATATAACCATTGTTATCATTCCGGATATTCTTAAAACTCCTGGGTTTATAATAACCTAGTTAGGTCTGCCATGCTAGGTGTAACATCAGCTTGTCATGGGTATTTTTGTGACGCATGCTTACTGCACTGAAGAGCACTATGAGAGTTCAATACCTCAAGAAACTTCCACTTTTCTTAAGATGACAATCTTTTGCTTTGTCCACTTTTAAATTCAACTGTTTTTATTGTTTTTACATGGGTTTTTTTTAGCTGGAAAGCTTTTCTTTAACTCTGAAATTCTATTTAATTCTACGTACAGGTAGAAGTCTAGAGTTTTGATATGTGGAGGAGTCAACAGGAGGATTGAATAAACAGTAGGTTTTTAGATGCATTAGGAACTGTACAACTTTTGGGGCAGAAGAAACCTGATCAGAAAGAAATCAGCTGCACCTTACTCATAATGGTGAAAAGATAAACCAAAACTAAAAAGCCCCTAAAGGTTTATTTAAATCAGAAGTTAAAAGAAAGCCAGCTGTTGCACAAGAGCAGCTACTTTGGGCTGACACAGTCTGCAGAGATGATATCAAAGGTAGTGCTAAGTGTGCCTCTCAAAAGAGAGGAAAGAAATTAATAATGTAAGCATAATACCTTATACATAGAATACGCAATATTAATCAGTGAAATGGGGGCAAAACTTATTAGGGCTTCTTTACCTATTCTGGGAGCCTGATAAATAAGATAAGGAATTATTACCATGCTTAAAATTAAAACAACCCTGACATACCAGGTACCTCAGAGGCTTGGTGGAAGGAGGATAAGCCATGGGATGCTGTGTTGCCAGGCTTCCAGCTTCATAGGAGTGCTAGACTAGGACGTAATGGAGGAGGAGTGGCACTGTGTGAGGGGTAATAGGAAGCTTAAACAACATTAAAGTGTTTTGATAAAAAAGGAAAAGCATTATTGCTTTTGGGTGGAAATCTCATGTTATTAATAAAAATGTAGAACTAGCATGGAACTATGTCCTTATCAGAACAATGGTAGTGATCAGGAAATGCTGAGTGAGTCTAAAATAGTTCCAAATTTGGGAGAAGTACTAAGTGTGAGAGATTCTGATTACCTATCTAGAAAACTGATAAGTGCTTGAATGGGATGAGGTGTAAACTTAAATTTTTGGCTATGATGAATGGTTTATTTCTAGAACAAAAAAGTCTTAGAACACACAGGAACAGATTCTATTAAGAATTTGGTCTTTAGCAATGCAGGAGGACCCATTTCCAGAGGTATTACTGGGAGATGTGATCTGTAGTAGTGACCATGCCAAAAGAAGGTTTAAAAGCAGAAAACAGGTCAAACAAATCCAGAATGTGACTTTTCAATGTCCAGAAAGGAAGAAGACTTTACAAAACAAATGGGAAAGAAAAGTCTAAAAAAAAAAAACCCAAACAAACCCCAAGAATCCAAAAAGCGTCTTGAACTCTACCTAGAAAGGATTACAGTGGAAGTCCAAGTAAACTGAGTGTCACATTAAAAATAAAGCAAATTGGCTAAAAAGACCTTAAAATCCTACATTAGATCAGTAGCTCAGAATAAAAACTAAGAAGGCTATCGTAGAGAAAAGTCAGCATCTAAGAAATTAAAACCACACCAAATACGGAGAACAGCAGAGCCAATAAAATATGGAGATCATACAAAAGCAGGAAATTAAGAGAACTCAAAAATAATTTGAAGAGCACCTGGCAAAGTGTGCTCACACTGATAATAAAACTTTCTCTAAGCACATCAAAAGTAGGTTTGATAGGGAATTGATGAGACCACATGGTGACAAAATTATGAAAGAATACTTATGTATGATAAGGCTATAGCAGATAAGCACAATGAATTATTTGACTTGTTCTTTACTGCTGAAGACATTGGACAGATTACCCTGTTTGAAGCCTTTTTGTAGCATATAGGTCAAAGGAATTAAATCACTTCTAAAAATAATAAAGGATATTTTAGGCAAAATAGATAAATTAGATGTTCATAAGTCAGCAAGACCAGATGAAATTTCACCATGGTGTGTATCCTATCGCGAGGTTACTGCACATACAGGACAGGAACATTGTCAAGGTGACTCCTGTATGTGGAAAGAGATCTAGCTAGGATTGTGGGAATTACAAGAGCAACGAGTCTGACTTCTACCCCTGGTAAGATGGTTGAGTCTATAATACAAAAATAAGATGTTTGAACACATCGATAAAAACCCTCTATTGGGAAAGAGTGAGCATATCTTTGGTAAAGTGAAGTCCTCACTCACTGACCTGCTGCAGTTCTTTAAGAGCAACAATAAGCATGGGTATAAATAAGATAAAGTTGAACCAATGTATTTGGATTTTCAAAAAAGCCTTTGACCTCATGAAAGGCTGTTAAAGAAACTAAGTTATAGGGTTGGTGAAAAGTTTCCTTTATGCACTGAAGGATAAAGGATAGAAAGGATAGGATAGGATTTAACAGTTGCTTTTCAGGGTGGGGAAGGATATGCAATGGGGTCCCACAGCGTAGGTGGTGCGACCAGTTTTATTCATCATCTTAAAAACGTGGAGAAGAAACGAGCAATGAATCTGCAAATCTGTGGCTGATACTAATCACTTTTGGGAAGAAGAATGCTGAGTGGGGATGTTATCTAGGTTTACAAAATCCTGAAAGCAAGTATGAAGCTGTTATTTACCAAACTGCAATATTAGAACCAAGGGTTCTTCAAACTAGAAGGAGATAATTTTCAAGCAGATGAAAAACAGTCCTTCTTAAAACAGCAGGTAGTAAAATTCCAGAGCTTACTGCCCTAGGAATTTGTAGATGGAGGCAGTCAGTAAGTTCATAAAGAATTAGATGTTAACTTACTAAAAGGTCTAAGCTACACTGTACCATTTAACAACAGCCGTAGATGACAGAGGTTGGACTGCAGAAAGTAGCCAGATTCATGTTCTCTCCCTAAACGTCTCCTGCTGCCAATGCTGATGACAGGGCACTCGGCTGCATAGGCTGCTGGTCTGACTCAGTAGGAAGGACATCATATATTCTTATGTTTTTAATTCATGTATGCAGTCACTTTCCTGATCACCTCCAAATTCCTCTGTGAAGTCCTGCAATACCTGCCTAGGTTTCTGCCATGATGTCTCTGCAAAAACATTGACAGACAGACAATTGTTGTGCAGATGGCCCACAAGGACAGCCATAGCTCTGATATCTTCTCACACTTTTTTTTTTTTTTTAAATTAATTTAATCATGATATTCTAGTTGTTAATCCTGCTGTAAGTGATCATATGTCCATATTTTTGCCCCTCACTCTCTGCGTGTTCTGTAATCTCAGTTTACTTGAGTGACATTTTGGTAGTTTAGTCCAGGTCTTTCAATAGAATATAAGATTAGCTTTTATGGTTTCTACGTCTAACCATTTGTATGTAGTCATCTGATTTTGAAGCTCTCCAGCATTTTCTCAAGGTTATAACAAGCACACAGTAGTCTGTTGAAGGTCATAAAAAACCTATGTAAGCTAACCTGTTCTCATGACTTCAGGCTTCGTGACATAATTTTGTAGTGATTACTAGATTAATACAGTTCTTTGCAGTGTCAAGATTCATCTACAATGAAATAATTGTATCTTGCTTAGGACAGTATTCATCTGTAGCACATCACTCTTTTTGAGTCTGATTTGAAATGTAAGTTCAATTTACAAAATTGAAAACAATGAAGTAAGCATTATTTTTTTTTCTATTGCCCATAGAGGTATTGGTAACCAAGCACAACTGAATATAAAATAGAGATATGCTTTGTAAATAATTTCCTGACACCATAATTAACTAGGTTAAATTAACACCGAAGTGCCTCACCTGAGAAAACACAAAAGGTTATGAATTTATATGACTAAATCTGAACCTTGCTTAAAGACACAAAACCAAATCTGACATTATACCTCTGTTTCACAGGAGACCTTTGAAATTATTCATAACAAGTTTATTGATTACTTATTTTGAGAATACGTAAAGCATGGTAGGTGTTGGCCTTTTAATAGACTAAGAAAAATCTCAAACTGATTGTTTACTGGATCTTTGTGAAGTGCTGGCGTCTATCTTTATCTCTTCTTTTCTGTTCTCATTGCTACATCTGTACTTTTCATTTCCATCAACAAATAAAACTTCTCAGAAAGCCTAGATGCAAAGTGGTATGGAAATACTGTAAAAAGAAAAGTCTGATCTGGAACCCAGGTGTGGTTCTTCAGCACCAAGAAATTCAAACTAGTGTTGCTAAACCCATCCCCAACCCCTCTCCCCCCTAAAAAAGCCATAGGCTGCAATCTTGCATGACAAAAGGAAACTGAATGACTGAATACTTTTTTCCATGTCCTACTTTTATAATTCCAGCCTTCTAAAATAGGTTCCAGAATCAAATGCTGTTCCAAATTAAACCTCTAAACATTCTGAGACTCCTTGACTACTGATAGGATTTCCATTTTTCTGTTTGGGATTTCTTGGAAAATATTATGTGGCTATGTTTTGCCTTGTGTTTGCAAGATAGGTTGACACTTCAGGGAAACATGGGTTTAAAGTACATTTACTGAGGAAATGATATACCCTTGTCCAGACCTTCAGAAGCCTGGAAACCCACATAGAAAAGTACCTTTAGTTAGGAAGACAGTATTCCAGGAATCACAGAAAATTCCAAAACCCTTCAATTTCATCTGGACCAAATTTATAGAAGATAGTAGATTTTATGAGTCCTGGGTAAGGCCTTGATGCTTGCTGCCATCATTAAACACTGAGTTCTACCATGATTTTGTTACAAGCCTTCATTTGGAGTGCCAAATTCTTGACATAAACAAGAAATTACCTTGTATTTGTAGCCACAGCAGGCCTTTTGGGTTCCCTATTGTCCTTATGTGTGTATCATCCTAATAAATAATAAAATATAACTTTCTTTTCATTTTTATTTTAACTTTTCTTTTTTTTTTTTTTTTTTTTTCACGAGCATACAGGTAGAAAACAAAATAACCTAGTCCCTTGTTGTTGTTCACAATACCAACACCCTTATGCTGAGATACTAAGTTGTTAATGTTGTACCATGCTGCATATTGTGGTTTAATAAAAAAATGTGATCAATCTGATCACCTCCTGACAAATGTCTAGGGTGAAGAAACATAAAATCCAAACCCAAAGCCTAAGGTATCCCAAAACCTGTATCTTAAAGCTCCTAATTTTATCAAGGAAGGGAAATATGGTCTGCTTGTCATTTATTTTATCAACTTCTATTTTGAAAAACAGCCTTCTGTAGCTATTGAAATAGATAAACTTATGGGGTGCATCAGCAGATTACAAAAGTTCAGGTTTGTCATTCTAGTGTAATTATGATGAGATCGTATTCTGTTCAGCTTGCACCCAAGATACAGCTTTAACTCACAAAGACTAGACTGTCTCCTTTTTTAATAATAAAGGAATCTGTCAAATTAACAAAGATGTCAGAGCAGATAAAATCCCTGCAGCCGTGCTGAGGTCTGAAAAAGCTTTCTTTTACAGGTATGCTGTTGCCTCCTTCACTATCATAGTAGATAAGTCTTTAAAAATATCAATGATTTCCATTTAAATGATGTGATCTTTGATCTTTTCAATAGTAAAATAATCCTCAATTCTTTTAAAATACCACTAAATTAGTGCAATACAGCAAATTCTCTACATTTTGTTAAACTCAAGTTATATTTTAGCAACTAAATGATTTGAAATATGGCCAGCTCTAGCACTTCACTTCTTATACAGGGGCTATACAGGCTTCCTGCATTTGCCAGAACCAACTTTCCATTCCTTTAGGTAATCTATGTACACTTGCTTGATAATCTTTTGTCCAAAGGAGAGTGATACAACAGTGATGACAATGATTTCCTAGCTCACGATGAAGAGGTTAGAATACTAAAAAAGAAAACTCTGAAGTGTAAGATGAAGAGGACAGGGTTTAAATACGACAGCTGGCAAAATATGCCTAAGCCATTTGCTCAAAAACAATCCAGGTAATTTATAATGCCAGGTGAAGCCCATTATCACATCTGAACTTTACCACAGCACTTCACAGGCATTTACTAAGGTTCTTGTATAAAAAAGACATGTAGATAAAACTAAAAATATATCAGTTTCTTAATATTCATACAGATAGTTCAAAGACAACAAGGATAGACATAATGAGACTACCGTATTTTTAGGTAAAATAGGATTAAAGAAAGACCTTTAATGTCACAGCCTGTTACTCTTTCTGTAATGGTGGACTACTGCTAGGAGTACTTCCACTGCTTTGTCTGCTCTAAACGAAAGAGGGTCCCACAATTTCTTTTTAGGATAATATATTGTTTACAAAGAACACAAATTCTTTCTCAGAGGGGTGTGCTTGGGGTTTTGGTTTTTTTGTTTGTTTGGTTGGTTGGTTTTTTAAAGCTAGTGTTCATTGCAAATACTGATTTTTCAAAATTTTAACTCATTAGTCCTGGTTATCTATCATTGACAGAAAGGCGTATTGACATGAAAACACATAGTGTCTTCACATGGAAACATATAGTTTATGCAACCAAAATCCTTTGTCAAAAAATTCTTGGAATTTCTGGGAATGTGAACAGTTTTATGTGATGCCAACTTCTAAAACACAGCAAAGCATCTTTCAAATTATAGGGACTACAATCTAAAGCCCACTTCATCCACTGACCTATGACTCAACCTCAAGGAAACAGAGTTATATTAACTGAGGAATCCTCTATCAAACAGATAAATTTCTTTATTTCCATGGATGCTAACAGAACTTGGAGGAAAAGAAGTGTTCCCTCCCTCACCTCGCCCCAGTTCCATCATGTTTAAATCAAATCACATAATAACTTATACTTCCTTTGGGTACATATGAGTGTGAAGACAAGAATAAATAAGTCAGAGCATTTATATATAATTTGCAGGTAACTACTAATACCTTACAAATCACAGATATTTACTGACTTGTATTTCAGAGTGCAATATTGCTATGGTGACACAAAAGGTTGTTAAAAGATATGAACCTGCTCTCACTTCTTTATAAAGGAGATGTAGTTAGAATGTTATGTAAACTGCCCTTAATTTACATGTATCTTCTATCCAAGCTGACAAGCAGATACATGTTTATAGAATGACAAAATAAAAATGCACTGAGAACACAGTTAGTGGTAACAACTGTGGAATAGAACCTCTGAAAAGGAAAAGTTCCTGTCTGAGGAGTAAGCATATGTGTACACACACCTACACTGATACCCACACATGGATCTTTACAAGTACAATATAGACAGATCAATAGAGGAAACTTCTATGTTTTTATAATTTTGTCTTTATAGCAATAATTAGCATCAACATCTGCAACCTTTATTTCTGTCAAATATTAGTTGTTTTACTCTCCTGGTCACAAAGAAGCAGATAATATTCACAAAGTTCTCAGTAGTTTCTGCTTGTGAGGGGAGTAAAGGAAGGGTTTATTTTTCCTTGTTTTGTTTCATAGTTTTTCTTCTATCAGGTTGGTTAGTATTAATAACTTTGTAATGTTCAGCTCATCTATATCATAGAATCATAGAATGGTTTGGGTTGGAATGGACCTTAAAGATCATCTAGTTCCAAACCCGCTGCAATGGGCAGGGACACCTTCCACTAGACCAGGTTGTTCAAAGTCCCATCCAACCTGGCCTTGAACACTTCCAGGGATGGGGCATCCACAACTTCTCTGTGCAACCTGTTCCAGTGCCTCACCACCCTCAGAGTGAAGAACTTCGTCCTTACATCTAATCTAAACCTACCATCTTTCAATTTAAAGCCATTACCCCTTGTCCTATCACTACACGCCCTTGTAAAAAGTCCTTCTTCAGCTTTTTTGTAGGCCCCTTTGCAGGTACTGAAAGGCTACTATAATGTCTCCCTGCAGCCTTCTCTTCTCCAGGCTGAACCATCCCAACTGCCTCAACCTGTCTTCACAGGAGAGATGCTCCAGCCCCCTAATCATCTTCATGGCCCTCCTCTGGACTCGCACCAACAGGACCATGTCCTTCTTATGTTGGGGGCCCCAAAGCTGGACGTAGTACTCCAGGTGGGGTCTCATGAGAGCAGAGTAGATGGGTAGAATCACCTCCCTCCACCTGCTGATCATGTCTCTTGATCCAGCCCAGGATACAGTTGGCTTTCTGGGCTGCAGGTGCACATTGCCAGGTCATGTTGAGCTTTTTGTCAACCAAAACTCCCAAGTCCTTCTCCTCAGGGCTACTCTCAATCTATTCTCTGCCCAGCCTGTATTTGTACTTGGGATTGCCCAGACCCATGTGCAGGACTTTGCACTTGGCCTTGTTGAACTTCATGAGGTTTGCATGGTCCCACCTCTCAAGTCTGTCAAGTTCCCTCTGGATGCTATCCCTTCCCTCCAGCGTGTCGACCACACCCCACAGCTTCAAGTTATCGGCAAACTTGCTGAGGGTGCACTCAATCCCGCTGTCCATGTCACCGACAAAGACCTTAAACAGTGCTGGTCCCAATACTGACCCCTGAGAAAGACCACTATGCATGTACCAGATCCTAATCCATATGCCTGTACCAGATCTTGTTGTCTTTTGATTATTTGCTAGTACAAAACACAATTTATGACTGCATAATACTCAGTCAAAATTACATGATTTTGATCTTCATGGGAATCACACATTCTATTTGGTCACAAATATCATGTTCTAGTTCCTGTGCTATAAAATTAAAATCGTTTCTTTACTACTACTATGTGAATTTCCAAATGGTAAAGCTAAGAAACAGGTAAATCAGCAGAGTTAATCAGATTCTGACCAGTCACCAGTGTAGTGAGACAATTTTCTGATGAAAAAGTCTGCCCATGATTAGTGCACACTTCTGATTTTGTAGCCCAGGTTCCTGTTTTTGAAATTGAAATAAAATGATTTTGCAAGGCTACTGAATCATTTAGTTTTAAAATTGTTTGAAGTCTAAATTCACGAAGATTTTTTCAGCTTGAATTCTGCTCTGTTGTCATTGAAAGTCTTCTCTGGCATGACAAATGAAAACCAAATTCATAGCACTTTGTTAGCATTTGCTTATGATGCCAGATATGGCTGTGTTTGTACAGAGGCAGAAAAAAAAATCTACACAAAACCAGTTTCTTGGGTTCCTTACTTAATTTTTAATGACTTATTACCTAGACATTTTGAATTTTCCCAACTGCATAATTTGTAAATCAGTTTATAAAGTTGTAGAATACCTTAGAAACTTTAAAAATCCCTGCCAGCATGCATTATTATTTCTACTTAGTTCAAAATGTTATGAAGTCTGGCATTTCCTATGAAATGGTGGATGAGTCAAGACCTTCAGCCTTTGACATCATTCTGCAATTGTACCAGATTTTGAATATGTAATAATGTCATGATTATTGAAGGTAAAAGTGTTGCGGTTTTCAGTAACTTCTGTAATATGTGTCTAGTCCTTGATTTTGTATACACAATTTCATTTAATACACAATGAAGATAAAAATAAAGTTTCACAATTTTTGATTCAGTAATGTCATATGCTAAAAGTATTGAAATGCATTGATTTTGTGTCACATAAGAGTTGGTGTCCAAATATATTGTCTTTGCAATGTAATTCTATTCTCCTGTGGAGTTTGGTTACAGAGTGCTCTCTTTGAGGAGTTGTGTGGCAGAAGGCAAAAGAAATCAGATTGCTGAGTTTCCCCCTCCTTTGAAATGTTTCTCTCATCTGTTATGATAACACACATACTTAAATCTGAAGTTTACACTGAAAAGCAGTAATCTTATCTCAGGGGTCTCCTAACTTCATCAGCTTCAAAAGTGAAGCCTGCAATGTTTGGCATTGTCACCCGAACTCCATGATAAAATTACAGTCATATTTAGAAGTGCAGCACTGGCTATCTATCACTTGACATACAAGTCAATCGAGTAAATTTAAGAAGTTCTGAGGTTCAGGACACAAGATGGCAAAAGCGGGGAAGTTTGAAGTTAAGGGTAAGATTTCATCCATAATTTACTGCTTCTTTGTCTTCTGCTCTCCTGGTAGCCCAGGAAAACCGGCTGGCAAGGTGCACATGTTTACTGATGTCCAAGAACTATATGCAGCCTAACATCACAGAACCATACATATTAGATATGGGAAAAGATCATGCAACTTCTCTTCTGTACCAGAAGAAACAGTGTGGCTTTATTTAGTTTACCATTGAACAAAACAATAGAGATTTCAGAAATTACCTTCAGACATTCTTCAGTATTCCCATTTTCCATTTAGGTTGAGCCAAACACTGCTAATAAAATGCTATATGTCTTCCACTACTTCATTTTTTTCTTTGCCATCACATCAAAGTTTGGATTGAAAAAAAGCAATAAATTTCATTTCTTTCGGGCTAATTACTAGGGGGAAAAAAGAGATAATAAGGGCAGAGGAGAAGAATTTAAACTTGTTTCTCCACGTTTTGTTGAGGGATGAATTTCTTGTTCAGCTTTGGATGGAGATTTGGGTGTGAAGTTGTGTTTTCAAGAAAGGTTTCGTTAAAAATAAATGTTCTGTTAGACAGAGGCTATGATTGAGCTGTATCTTGACTGCTAAAAGCATAAATTGCTCAAGGGTTCAGATAGTTATCAAAAGGAGCAAACACCTGGAAACATGGATAGTACGCTAGCATACGGAATATTCCTTCCTTTTGAAGATTTAACAGAATATGTTAGACCTTTAATAGGCCATTCTGTATGTTAGAAAGTCATTGTAGATTTTTCTGTCTTCTTTTCATAAGAAATGAGTAACAGTTTGTTAATTGTGCCTTTCTGGAGCTATACTGCATTTTCTATGCCATGGTTTGTCATAAGAATATGATTGTCCTTCCATTTGACTTTATAATTAGTGCTTGAGGGCAAGAAGGACTGTAATCATTGAATAGTATGACAGTATTACTTACCACTGAATTGTAAGCTGAGTGCATGGTCAGCGTTATGGGACTGCACAAGAAAAGGTCCCCACTTAAAGTTGACAGGCTAATTGTACAGTCCAGCACAGAGGATACTGCTGTAGTGAGGCATTCTGCATCATCTGACAACAACATCACTTTGTTTTCTGACATGAGCAGAAACACAAAGCGGGAACACAGATGCATATACCGTAGCAGAAGGGAGGAAAATACACACCATATTGAGGAGTTTCTCTCATGTGTGTACTGGAGAGAGAGAGTTAACACACTCACAGATACACAGAGCACTCTAAATAAAATGACTCCTGCACAAAAGCTCTCCCTGAGATAACATCACTGACTTTTGGGCTCTTGACAGCTTTAAAGGCCATTACTAACACCTCCTTTGCAATCTACTCCTCTGCATCACATAAGTGTCAGGGAATCAGATCAAGCAAAACTCCCATTAAAGTAAATGAAACTTGTGTCTGCCTAAGGGGCAAATGAAAACTCAGCAAGGATCTTTTGGTTTGGTCTTAGAAGCAGCCTCAGAGAGAAAGGATATGCCCAATAAAAAGTGCTCTAGGTCAGGTACTTTTCTGGTCCATTAGGTTAAAGTTCTTGAGAAGAGGTAAGTTTATAGTACCTTGTTCTCTTAGCTATTCATAAAGACAGGTGATAAACTTATGATGATTATGTCTTGGGGACTTATAAAGATACACATAAGCTCACATCAGTCTGTAGTTATGAAGAAACACTATTTTAATTCTGATTTCCTTTTAGAAATTTGGATAATTACACTATTTCTCTTTATTTAATAAAGATCATTCACTCTTTTCAGGGATATGCAATGCCATGCAGACTATTTGAGTATGATGTACTGTTAGGCTTAGTTTGGAGGGAATAAGAAACATAAAAATTAAACAGCATATCAATATATTGTTTCTGGAGTTACACATGTCACAGAAGAACCTAGAACCCAACACATCAGACAAAACTAAGGCTACTTGACTGAGGGTAAAGTTTTCCTAAACAACAGAAAAGTTTCCTGTAAAGTAAATGAATTAATTTTTTCCTATTAATAATAGGAATTAATTTTCCTATTAATAATATTGCTATTCAAATGAATAGGAATTTGTGAATCATAGCCACTCTTTTGTCATACTTTGATTATCCTTCTTTCATCATTCTGTGAATAACACAGAAAGTCCTCCCTCTCCAGCCCAAAATAAACAAGCAAACAAATAAGTGGATTGCTGCATTTGTTTCTAAACTATGTGGAATGTTTTTACAGTGTTAATTTTCAGAAATATTAGTAGTATCTCCCTGATACATACGTGTTTTGCAAACATCACTATTCATGTTCTTTAATACATTTATGGAGTATTTCTTTATACTACAGTAAGGCAGACCATATAAGAAACTGAGTAGGCTGAAACTTTTTCCCTGTTGCATTGCTACTGAGCCTACTGATACTGTGCCCTCTTGCATTTGTCATAAAATTCCATTGTGCTTGGATGATACATTTCTGAACCAGGAATATTTTCACAGATGTAGAGTCCAAGAGATTGAACAGCTCTTTTGCAGAACAGAAGCCAAAGTACTGGGGTTTTTTGTGCATTATGTTTTACACACTTCTCAGACTATACCTGGATAAATAAATAGATTATGTCAAAATACACTCACAAAAGAATTTCAAAAGAATAAGCAGTCAGTGAAACTTTGAATGCTTTAATTAATTGCTCAGGACCAGAAGATAACAGTATGTTAATGGTTGTTGAGAATGGCCTAGAGAACAGAGGATTGATTCATACTTAGATATACATCTCTTGTCCCCGTTCAGAGACTAAAATATAGACATTTCAAATGGGTCTCTAGCCACAGGTTGGGAAGCATTGCCTGAATTCTACATATAGTACTGCTGTACGTTGAGCTAAGGTATGTCTTTTTCCCAGGTTCCCTTGCATAGACTTCTCTCTTGTTTAAATTAATATGGAAGTTAAAATATAAACAGAATTTAATCCATGTAGCTCATATGCCTCTACATTTTCCCAAAGACAAAAAACAACAGAAAAATAAACAAAACAAGACAGAAAGGGTTTTTTGGGTGCAAACTGCCCCCATCATCACCGTTTCATTTTTAGTTCTGCGTTTTCTGTTTTGGTTTTTTTGGTTGGTTGGTTGGTTGGTTGGTTTTTTAGGGGAAAGAAAGCAGAAGGAAAAATGTCAACAGAAACTAAGGGCTTTTCAAAACTTGAGGAAAAAGAAAACTGCATCTTAAATCCTGTGCCAAATTTTAGCCTAGACCAAATTACCATTACCTAACTTTTTCCTTGTTCAGAATTTATAATTTAAAACTTTGGACCAATTTTTACACTAAAGCAAGTGTTTGTCTTATGTCCTTTTCATGCACTAATGTAATTGTTTCCACTGTGAAGTTTCATTATGCATATTAGCCATTGGTCTGCACTGGGATATTAAGGAAATAATTAACCCCATGTTTTGACTTTTTCATGCACATTACACATGCAACATATAACAACACATTGGACCTACTATCCAATGACTTCGAGGAATACATGTTCAGCACAGACAATGCTTTTTTCCCCTCCATTTCTCAGTATACATTTCAGGAGACAAGTTGAAGAACAGGAAAGGATTGCATCTACAGGAAAGTGTAGAATGTGAAGAATGACAGCAATAATCACACTAAACAAAATAGCGTGTAAGAGCTTTTCAGATGAAAATTCTGCTGAGATCTTCCCTTAGATGCAATGAATACCTTCTTTTACCCAGAGCTATGTCTAAATGTTATAACTAAAATAAATAAAATATAGAAGTTATAACTAAGGGTCCAAACACATGTGACTCTGTACTGCTGTGTACTTTTAATATTGAGACTAAAGTCGCTGAAATCAGTGGTTGATCCTTCATATGATTCGTATCTTCTTGTCATCACTGAGGAATGGAATGATGAAGCTGACTTCATCATTCTTTGCAGTCACCGTTGGCTTATATGTGTGCAGCTTTGGGAATACTTCTTCTCTCAGTGATGATGACAAAGCATCTACTAGCTCATACTTACGCATGCTCACAAAAGCTAGTCATTAAGCTAGTTAGATAAGCTTAAAATGTACGGTACATTCAGGGAGGGGGAAATGATAGGGGAGGCTGAAAGGGACTTTGATCACATGCATTTTTTCCCCACTATCCAGAGTAAGATATTTTTCAGAAATGAATGACAATGACCTTATTGCCATGGGAAAATTCCCCACGTACTTCTGCGATAGTAGAAGATATACTGCATGGCAAAGGAAAGACATTTCCTCTGTGTAATTTTTTAATTGTTAACATAATTCCAATTGCCAGCCTTAATTTCCAGCAAATTTTTCACTGATTAGGAATCTTCATTTTCTTCCATTTTCACATATTCAACCAGTAACTGGAATGCTCTACTGCATTCCCTAATTATATCTCCTTCCACCTTTAATCCTAGTTATTTGCTTAGGCCGAGATCATCTTGGTGATTCATTTAGAACAACTTTCCCAATTTAAACTTGGATATTCTTTTAGCCCTTACTACAGGCGTTAGACTAATGGCTAAGCAGTTATTATTTCCAGATGTTGTTCCTTTCTATCTACACCTAGGTACTGTTCAGCTGTGTTTGAAGTCGAGCAATCTATTCACATACACAAAAGAGAAAAAGAAAAAAAATCCAAGTTGAGAAATGTCCCGTGCAGCTGAACTGTAGACTCATAAATTCCTCACTCTAATGTTTACATACCTCTGAATGGCTCCAATTGCTACCAGCCAGGGGCCTGGGTGTTCTGCTTGCCACATAGAAATCTGAAACCTGAACAATTTCATAAACAATGGTCCCTAACCAAGAACATATGCTCACCAGGCCACTATGTAAGGCATTAAATGTCCGGGGAATATAGTGGAGGGGAAAAGGAGGAGAAGGAGAAAGAGATGAACACTGAATGTTTTGTTAAATTAAATAGAATTGTCAGTCAAAGATCATTATTATTGTTCTACTTCAGGAGATTTTACACCCTCAGTGTTTTACCTAAAATAAACTTTCAGTTTTGTATCTGTCTGTAGCTATCTGCTACGAAATATTTATGCTAAACAAACATGCACTATAAAATATTCAAATCTGCCTTTACTACTGTTTACCCAGTCTACTCACTTTTTGCCCAATGAATTTTGAAGCTTACAAGGCAATTTGTCACAACAGTAGGACATAGAATCTCCCCCTCCTTACTACATATAAATTAGAGTCCAAAACCAATGCTTAAACTCATTTTCCAGCCTTATTAACCAGTAAAAGTTTCCTTCCCCACAACTTAAACTATCTCCAGCTATTGGGATTCCACAGTTTCCCTTGAGAAACTATTCCACGATCTAATAGGCTCCACCATAAGGAAAATCTTCTGATATAATTGAGCACACATTTGATTAATATATATTCTTTAGATTGGAAAAGTCATAGATTTGATTTTTAGTTGAGGGAGGGAGGGTAATCCTGGGGCTATGTCATGCTTTCAGATTGTAAACAAAGTTCAGCTCAAAAACTGGAGACCTGATCATAAAGCATGGCACCTTTTGTTGGTGAAGTATGATGCAATGTCTTGAAATTTGATGGTTTCCTTTGTTATTTGAAAAGTCTGTTGGCTTCTCTTCTCAGAAAGGGAACCCTCATAGAATATTTGTAACTTTGGTGGGATGATTACAGATGAGAAATGCTGAGGTGATTTCACTCATTTTGTCCTTCCATCACTGCTGCACAAGCAACATTATGTACATTTAAATGTTTTCATGACTTAACCTATTAACCGAATTTGACTGCAGTTCAGTATATTTAAATGGGGAACATAAATCCAGAGATCTGAATAATGCCTGTTTAAGAACATAGATAGTTTAGCAGTAAAATATTACACTAGCTAATACTGCATTGTAAAGAGAGATTCAAGATCAGTACCCAAAATACCCCCAATTTTACCCCACTCTGTGCTTCAGATGTGCTTTTCAAATTGATGATGCACAAATGTCTAAACAACTTCTATTCAGTATCTGAAGTATGACTGTAGAAATCATTCTTACCTTAAAAGATACACATATCTACCCAGAAGCACATCTGCAAAAGTAAGACCTAAAAGCAGATATACTGAAATCAGTATCAGGTGTTCATTTGGGCAAAAACAAAATTCAAAAGGAAAACCAAAGCAGAAAAAATTGATAGCTGTATTTTTTTCCTGTTGCTTTAGTTGGATATGATCAATCTTGCTCGTATCACAAGTTCTTCTATTAGTTTTATCACTTGTACTCTCCCACTGTCTTCATCAGCAAAACCATACTCTTCTGCTGACCCATGAGGCCTGCTCTGCTTCACTACATTGTACTACAAGTTTCAGATATACCTTGCTGGACTTCTAACACCTGATGGCTCTTAATGAATGGGTCTTGACAAATATTTTGTGGAAGCTATTTCAAGAAGAATTAAGCAAGAAAGAAAGGAACATGGATTCAAGAAAGAGTAGGGAGACAGCTTACAGAAATAAGAGAAATTTTAGTCTTATCTTTTCCACAGTAGCTTCTTCAAAGAAGCTTCTGAAAAGAAAATTTGCTAAAAATACTACTGACAGTCAGCACTCAAAGAAACCTGCTAGCTCATGCTAAGCTGCAGCAGAATGCTGCACACAGTGTTCTGAACTACAAGAGCAATAAAAGCTTAGCTCTTGATTCCTCCATGGGTTCTTAGTTTGAACACTCCCATATACTGACACCATCATATTTCTCTTCCAAAAGTATCACACAGACTCTTGGAAGCACCACATTCAGGCTCACCTTTGTGCTAAACAATACTTACGTTGGAAACCCTTGATGACACATTTGTCTCCCCACAGCTGTTGTGAAGTGTATGCCATTAATGTTACACTATTTATGTAGGCGAATGTGGTATGAAATGGAAATGAAGAAGCATAGCTTTGATTATGTGAAATAAATAAATAAATGTGGGGAACAGCTGAATTAGCTAAAATAAAACACAGATCAAATCAGGAATACAATTCTCTATGGGACAACCAAGGTCAGCCTGTCCCACTTCCCATGGTTTTAATAATGAGTTAATACAGAACAGTCTGTATGACATGTATTTCATATGCCACTATGCATCACATGCAGAAAAATACATTATCCAGAACCCTTTTATGAACTTCAGATAGATAATAAAAGATCAAACCCCATGACTATATCGTCATGAGATTATGGAGAAGGAGCGATCTTTTACCACTTGTTAACTAACATTATCAATGTCATTCCTAAAATCTAACACAGGCAATTTTATTTTGGGAAATTTCTAGATGATTTTTTGTTCTTATATATGAAAGCTAAAGAAGAAACAGTAATGTAAACCATTCAGCTTAGAGAAAATGCCTTCCTAAAACCAAGTTTGACGATGGTAATAGTTATATAAACAAGATTCACTCAGCTGAGCTACAATTTAGTCCACAGGCATAGTCTAGCCTACATAATCCTCTTCTTTTGTCTCTATACTGCATAAATATGCTTTCTCTGTCCACTTTGTGAAAAGGCAGATAATCTTAAATTACACGACTGAATCCTCCTGTGTATATCGCATGCACATTGTTTGATCTCAGGTCTTTTAATATCTCTACAACTCAGTATTCTTACACATAGATGAAGAATAATTCTATTTATTCTCATTGTGAGGAAATATTCACTGGACGGAGATCTTATAAGATCCTATTACGCTTAGTTCATCTGAAGTGTCTGTGTGGTACTGTGGCATTGAGTAATTTAATAGAAATTGTTTACATGTGTAAGTCTAAATATGATTTTTTTAGATATATTTACAGCTTGTTAAATGCAATCGCTCAAGTATGTGTGGAAAGTAAATGAGAAACTAAGCATATAGTGTAATTTCAGATGACTTTATCATGTCTTAATATATCTAACATCAATTTGTATGCTGCTGAACCTGCTGAACATACTTAAGCAATTTGAAACTTAGCAATGCTCAGAAATAGTGTAATTTTGCTCTTTGATCAAGCTTTGAAGGAGCAAGTATAAATTGACTAATGCCACTTTAAAGGCCCACTGAATAGCCAGCAGTTAATATTATGTAGTATTCCTTGGTAATGTGGGAAGAGGAAAGGAAGGTTCAGATTGTTGTCTGAAAAGGATACCTATAGACTACTGATTGCTTTTGTGTTTGTTTTTGTTTTTGTTTTTTTTTTTAATTATCTCACTTTGTGAAGCAATAGGAAAGGAATACAGTGGGCTTAGGAATAGTGTAGGGTGGGGGAAGAGAAAGAGACATTCTTATTCTTCCTGCTATGGTGAGCAATTTACTTTGTTTAGCCAATGCAGTCTTGTAATTTGCTTGAAATACTGCTAACAGTTGAAATAACTCACATGTGCCCACTTCAAACTGCCAAATATGATCACTGTTGTCTCACAGTTGTCACAGATGAACTCATCAAGCTTTTGCCTTTCTTGCTATAGGGCCAGGGTTTGGTGTCCTAAGGGAAGAAGGGCTCATTTCTATGCCTTAAATGCACAGCTTTGCTGAGATTTGCAGTTTTGTAGTCTGGGTAACTGAGAGTTTGTGTCAAAGATAGTCTGCTTGCCTGCTGTTAACAATCATGCATTTGGTCATATACCCTGTGTGACTTCAAAAAAAGAATGTCCTAATTAATTAAACTTTGAAATTACATTCTTGTCTACACTGATCTGATTGTTCCTTCTCTAACTTGCTTTCCTTTTTCCTTACTTGTTTCCAATTAGGCTTTTATTTATCTAAATAAGTAGTAGTGTTATCTTTAGGTCTAATCAGTCTAGTCCCATAGTAACTGGTAGAATAAAATTGAGAGAATTGATTCGCCTATAGCTTATCCATCATATGTATATATTCACCATAAAGATTTGCAATGCCAGATGAGACCAGTGTTTTATCTTATTATTTCATGGATGAGTGTCAAATCTACGTTTTGACTCATACTTTAGTGTATAACTGTAACTGAAAATGTTGTATGTTTTGCTATTTAGTATAACTCCATGATCTATCTGCAGAACTCTTACCATGGCTTTATGGACTATTGGTGTGCCAAAGATCACACTCTGAAAATTACCTTCTTGTTGGAACCATTTGCAATGCTTACTTTCTTGTACTTCATACAATCAAAAGCCTTGCTATCACTTGTAAAAATTTATAACCTTGAGTTAGTTATCTTGAAATAAAAGCTTAGTGCAGACAAAGCAGTTTATAGTCTTCACTACACTACAAACATGCGAGCAGGTCGAGGAAAATTGAAAACTTCCCTGTAGTCTTTAACTAAGCATATGATTCATGTAAGAATTACATTTTGCCTAGTCTTCAGTAAAATGTGACATTCTGAATAACTCATGTTGAGAATACACATTTTCCTCTCCCACAGAGACAACACAGCTGGATAGATTTAGATAAGATAAACTTCCTAAATTAAGCAAAAACCCATGTACGTCCCTTTTCACAGTTCAGGTCATAGTGCAAATTATAAACTGTAGTAATTTGATGGCCCTGTTCGTATATTTTGGATAGTTGTTAGTACTGTAAAACTAGCAGGCAATTTGCTGTGATTATGGTTTTCTGACCAAAAGAGTGCAATGAGTAGAATAATGGAATGTTTAAGGTCAGGATTAAGGACTGTCAACAAAGATCATAGGAGCTAAAAAGCTGGAATAGCAGATCTTGCCACATCAGCTAATGACTGAATCACAGTGTCAAGTTCGTGCATAAGCCCTCGTAGTGAAAGAGCAAAGGTGCCCAGGCCTCCTGACAGTCTTTCAGCTACACGTTAGGAGTTCTTTTCAGGATTAGAGAGGATAAGGCTTCGTCAGTGTTTGAGCAATTATATTTTCCTATCTCTAAAAGTTGTAAGAATCTTCAGTTTGTAAAGATAAGATTCACACTCAAGTTAAAATTATAAAAATAAGTATAATAGAACTTGTAACTGAAGGTGTCAAACTTGCTTTGCTAAAATCTTTATTATGAAAGATCAGTAAGGATGGATGAGAGAAGTGAGGAGCTTTGAACAGGACAAATCTTGATCTGAGAAGAAAATGTTACTCTGTACAAAAATATATATATACACACACATATATGTCTATGCAAAATATATCTGCAGGTTACAACAAAACTACATTTTGTTCTCTTATAAGAAAAAGTCCTTGATTTTTCCAGATCAATTTTGAAAACATAAGCCTTCTTTATTTCTGATCTGCTTATTTCCCAAGAGTACTAAACAAAGTTTTTCCTCCTTCTTTTCTTGCAGATGCTTGTAGGAACTCTGCTTCTCTATGGCATCAAGAAAAAGGTAACTGTAATCACAGTGGCATGATCTTTCATTAGAAATTATTGAAAGTACATAAAGGAATTTAATTTGTGGGATTTTTTTTAGTATTATTTTGTTGTCAGACATTTCAAGGTTCATTGCTGAGAGGGAGCAAGATCAGAAAATAAAAAAGAAAAATGCCAACCCCACTTTTTAAATAAAAAGGATAGAAAAGCACTGATAAAAATTCCCTAAGGGTGCTGTAGAATTTCTTTAGTTCAGATATTTAAGACTATCAGGGATGGTTTATGTATATTACATTTGTCTTTTGGGTATAATAGATCAAATTTCTTCTTGAGCTATCTTCTAACTTCATAATCTATAATTTGTCAGTCTCTTACCAAATTTCAAAATTTTGTTTTGTTAAATTTCAGATTTAAAAAAGAGATCTGCATAGAGCTTTTTCCTGACATTTGTAAACAGTTTTTCAGTTTTGTTCATATCATTTTTAGTCTCCTCTGTCTCATGACTGAGTCCACAAACAAAACCAAACAAAAATAGCTGACATGACTTGAGATATTCACTTCCGATTTTAGACATGAATGTTTTAGAAGTTCAGATAGATAGACATCATCACAGTTGTCAAAAAATTTATGCTTAATGCTCCATCCAAAATGTGTTAAAGTAAAGAAAACATTAGCTGGCTTTTATGGATAACAGTTTGATTACACCCTTTATAGCACTGTTTTCTACTCCTCTATTTAAAATGAACCAGTACCTTTTTTAACTTTGCTTATCAAGAGGCTTGTTTCAGTCAAGATAATATACACTAGGACAAACTTACTTGTGATTTATGACAGACTATGGTGGAGTTGACTCATGTTTTCCCAGTAGTTTGAAGTAGGTTGGCTTTTTATGTGTGGTAATTCATGGATTTGTTGAAGATTATATGCCAAATTCTTCCAAGTAAACTTTCAGATTCACTGCAACTGTTTTCAGATTACTTTTTCCTTTTGACATTTAGGTAACTTTTTAGTATAAAAAATGTAAGACTTTGAGATGAATAGGGATTTGGTTATATTTAAGAAGACTTTTCAAAGGTGGAGTTTTTTTCATCCTAAGGAATTAAACCTGAATTCTAAGACCTGCAGTAACACATCGTGCATGAAAACAATTAGATATTTTTTCTTTCCAAAAATGTCCCATGATTTTACTTTCTTTTTATTGTATTTCATTTTTTCTTAATGCTTTGTAATTATTTTTTTTTCTTTTTTATTTTCTCCACAGGCTTTGTCTTTTCAATTTAATTTCTCTGTGGCAAAGTCAGTCTGACATACAATAATGTATTTATACAGTCTGACACATTTTTTGAGCTAGTCATTGAATTAATAGAATTTGATGGTAGTTTATTTGGAAAAAACAAAACAAAACAAAACAAAACGAAACAAACACAATGGTACAGACAATGGTGCAGAATAGAAAATCCACTAACAGACACTTGATGTTTCAAACCTAAAGAAGGATCATTACCACACACAGAGCTGCCTGTGTGGCTTACTAAACTGTTTTAGGGTATCATGATGTAAGTTTTTGAATGCAGACTAAAGGGTTCTCTATTAAAAAGACAAAGCTGCAAGAAACAATTCAATACCATGCTCCAGAGGTGCCCCAAGTGACTAAGAGAGTGACAGCCTGATAGTCTATAGATCAGAGTTGCACAAATATGTTTTCCCTTGTTTTAATGGCATGTATAAACTTGACATCTATTTAGCAAGGAGATATATAAGAGGAACTTTTCATTTCTCTTTAGGTCTTGTCTTTAGGTTCTGTTTTCTAAGGCTTCCACAATTTCTCTTGCCAGTAAAAGCACTAGCTCACATCTTTATGAGGATAAAACCAATCTAAAAAAGGGAAGTTTTAAAATATATTCCTACTTACTTTTCCGCTGAAATCCAGCAATGCATCTGATTGTAACAAAGGTGATTTAATGAAGAACTGAGAATTAGGGTGACACTTTGGGTGATTATTCTTATTATGTCAACAGTCACTTTACTAAAAAAACCTCTGAATTTAGTTTAGATGCTCTGTCTGGAAGCTGCATTTCTGTGTTTTTCTGCCTTAAGTACAAAATCTATAAGAGTTCATATGTAGTTATATGGAATCCTATCTTACTATTTAAAACTAACTAGTGTCTTGTTCCACATGATGGAGAAATAAGTGGGTTGGCTAGACATGAGCAAGAATGTGGGGGAAAAAAAGCTTCATTGTATTATATTCAAAAGATACTAACACTTAAAGTTCATAGCTCACATGTCTGGTCCTTTTCCCAGCGTCCGTGTGATAGTTATAGTGAAACAGAGGTGCTGTAATAAGGACATGTGGAGAATAGTAGGCTTTAGGAAGAAGTTTAGGTAAGCTTTACAACTAAAATAGAGGTAAAGCAAACACTAAAAGATGTTTCACAAAAAAACCTGTGCTATCAAGTCATATGAAATATATCCAGAAAAAATTACTAGATTTCAAAGATTTCAAAGCATTATCTTTAATAAACTGGACTATCAGTGAATCAATACTTATTGGTACTATGAAAGTATAGAGCTGTAAGGTTGGTTGTATCACACTGAGTTTATAAATGGCTTAACAAAGCCATATACATATTCAGTGACTTTTCCCTCCTACAGTTCAGTGGCACTGAGAAACTTAAACCAGGAGCCCTGATGTCCAGAGCACTCTCTCTTCTTTTCACGGTAATTCCTTTTGACCTGTCCAGAATTAATTACCATCTGTCTCACGTTATCGTTCTAGCTGAGGGTGAACTAACAGTAATAACATGGAGGCTACAACAATGACTACCAGCAGATTTCATTGAGGTATCGCCAAACTGACAGGGTCCCATCTGCTTTTTGAGGACATGTTGCAACAAACTCAGGTGCTTTCTTAATGACCTGACATAACTATTTAAAGAGATGTTTATGATTATAATATATTGCTCTCTTAATTACAGCAGCAGGGATTAGTTCTCTTTATGGTCTTATGCTGTTTGTTTTTCTCGCTGCAGTCTTCTTACCTACTCCTTCAGCATATAAATTATATCATATTAGATTTGCTTAGATTAATCCAAATTCAGATATCATGTTTAAGAGAGTCTCATCTTTCATTTCTTGCATGAATGCACATCAGAATGGAGGTTGTTCTCTTCCTTCCCTAATAAATGGTAAATGGGAGAATCTTTACTGTCCTGAACTCAGTTTGGATGCTATTAAACACATGGAGTGTAGGGGAAATATGCATTTGAAACTGTGAATGAAGCTGTTCTCTTTGACTTCCCTTCCACCTGAGTTAGCGAATAATCTTTAAATTGCAACTGTGAAAGAACAACTGAGGATGTTTAGTATTGCCAGGTCACAGGTGAAGGAAGAAAATGTAAAATCCAGAATTGCAGAGAACCACAATTTTAATGTTTGAATGAAGCATCAAGACAACTCCTATAACCCATAAAAGGATTTTGCACTTTTGGAATGTAATTAATATGGGTAGTATCCCCTAATTTGTCAACTTGTCTCCATATTTTCTATGGTTATAAAGGGAGGTTAGAGTGACTGGATATCTACAACATAGATGTCTACATGTGAGCTACAGGTATATAAGATCAGTAACACCTCTCTCCCTTTCATGAAAATGAGGTGGTTCGAATTTAGTGGAGATTAATTATTGCACTGAGCAGTCAGTTGTGATGAGCTGAAAAGAAGTACTTAAATGTCATTTAGCAAATGCAAAGTTGAAGAAGGCATGTTGGAGGAATTTCATGCCCTTTGGAAGCTGAGTAAAGCTTCCTGCTTCTAATGTTTTTTCTAGCTTCAGCATCAGCATATTCTATGCTCTCACACATAATAAGAGATTCAAGAGACCTAATCAGCAGCTTAAAAAATATACATCATAGGCACTTTCTGACCACTCTCCTTCACTTCCTACTTTGCCATTTCTGCCAAATGGCAGTGCTGGTACACAAAATGACTGATTTTTTTTTTTTTTTTCCTTCTGAAACCTCTTCCACAATGACCTCATTACATGAGATTCTAAGACATTTATGCCATTGGAGTCAGAAATTTCCACAGAATTACTACACATTAGGCTTTTTTTAATGATATACCTATTGATGACTCTAAACTCACAGTTCCTTTCACATTGCAAATCTGTGAGCATGGCTTCTGATATATCTAGAGCATAGCCAAAGGCTATTTCTCAGAGCCTGTGGGACCCCACACTTGAGATTTGCAACATCTTCATGAATTGCCAGACATACTTACACAGGCCATTCACAGGATACCTGTAAGCCAGACAAACATGTTGATGTAAAATTGGAAAGAAAAAGAGTGTCTTCAGATTATGGTTACTCTGGAATTGGTCTTTCGATGTAGTATAAACTTCACCTCTAAGTCTAAGTGAACGAAATTGAACCAAATTTGGAGCAGTTGTAGTTTTGAGAAAGAAAATGAAGATTTTTGGCTATGTCCTAATAACATAGCAGGCTAATGCAGGCACCACTGATTGGAAAACAGGATTTTTAGCCAGTCAAGGAAAAAATAGTGCAAACAACTTAAAAATATGTCATAGTATCATGCAACACTTTCCTTTATCTATCATAAAAAATCCAAAAAGAAAACACAAGACAAAAATTAGTTTGGACGATTTGTAATCTTTATTAGGATTACACAATTGTTCTTGATATCTTTTTTAGCTCCCAAAAGGCTGAGAAATCTTACATGGTACATCAATTCACTAAGTAAGAATGTCTTCAAATGAAAATTCTCCATGTGTAATCAAACTTAAATTTAGATCCAGCTATCTTTACACTGGTTACCATCCGGCTCTATCAGTGTCACTTCCATGATACACTCAGACCTTTAGCCTTCATGTATAGAACATGCATAGCTTGTGCCAAGATCATTCACAAAGCAGTCTATTTCAGATTTATAGTGTTGAAGAAGCCTGTCTCAGTTATACTGATGCTGTTCAGTTTATGTCCCATAACCAAATTCCTTTGAAGCGTATATCAACATTCACATTTCTACATAGATGTGCGCATGCACTTGAGATTATATATCACCGAACTCAGCTGCCCTGTTAGCTGCAGCTGCAAGACAGGTTCAAAGTATCTATCATAGGTCACCTTTTCCCTCTCCACATTTTAAAATGATGCTAAATGGATTTTTCTTTCAGCAGGCTTCATTACCCTTCTGTATCTACTTGGCGTACATGGATCAACCTAATTGGAGAAATTGTCTCATTAGACAGTCATCATCTGCTTTCAAGGAAGTGTCTCTAACTACAGTCTCTTTAGGAGATGAAGGGAGGAAGGAAGGAAGGAATCAAAACTGTAAAACTATTTATTAGGCCTCAAAGGGTCAATAGTCTTTCATTTTGTGTGCTTGCGATTAACTTGTCTGTCTGACATTTTAATTGGGACAAAGTCTAAGACCCTCTAACCCTCTTTTATATTGTCTCTGTGATATCTTTTCTTAGGTGTCAATTAAAAAAAATGTTCTCATCATAGACAAAGAGAAAGAGAGAAATGAAAGTGATGAAATGAGTGTGAGTGTAATGTTCCTATAATCATATAATCAGAGAGACAAATTACCCACAAGAGGAGTCAAAGTGAGAAAGGACATCTGTACGACACAGAAATATAAAGGCACTGGTATTTCATTAGAGTTTATTAGCTGCAAGGAAATGGAGCGTGAGAGAAAAGCATGGCTTTGTTGAGAAGAGGAAGTCAGTCATTTATTATTTCAAGCCTTATAGTCTCAAAATGTTTGCAATCTCAGATTCACCTTTCCCACCCAATTCAATCTTGTTAAAAATAATGTTACTTCACTGCTGTTTCGCATATGGATGTTTTCCCAGTCTCTCTCCCTGCCACTGTCTCAGAGAAAGAAGAAACCGTTTCAGTTATTTGCTGATACAAAAACTATATCCCTGATAACAAGATTCCTCCATCTCTATCCTCTTCCCTTTAATCTAAATGAGTTTTTGAGACTTTCCCTTCATCTCCCATAGCAACAAGATATACAATTTTTGTGATCCTTGATATAACACAGTATGTTACTGGTCTTTACTAGGGGTCAAACTTGATGTGTCAGGTGAACTTAGGGGAGCATCAGCTGAATACAGGATTCGTTATTACAAAGGTGCCAGCTAAATGATCAGCTCAAATTCCCTCAAGCCATTTTTATCGTAAATTGTAACTTAGATATTACAATTAGCCTCCTCAATTTCATTGAAAACCCTTTACTACTGGACCTGATGTCTCCCCAAATGGCATAGAGTTAATCTGACACATGTTCAGGCTGGGTCCTGGGAGGTGTAAACCAGGATAAATTTTAATGTTATGCACAAAATTCCTGACATGGCCACCATCAAACTACATCTGATTCTTTTGTCTAAGAGAAAGAGAAGCCAGCCATGGGGGTCCTCAGAGGAGAGGTTTAGCCATATTTGCCTACAATGTGAAAAAAAAAAAGTGGTTGGTAAAGGAGTATCTGAATTTCTATCACTCATAGACAAAACATCTGGGTAGAAGATCAGCATGCATAGCCAATTCACGTTACGCTTCTATGACAAAATAATTGGTACATTTTGGCTACTGGATGTTTTAGAAACTGTTGTCTAAATGTTGATACCCTTCCTCTAATTTATCTCTTGGTAGTGACATGTTGTATGTCAAAATGTGAATTGTTTTCAGATCTCATTTACTTCATCCATTACAGTTTGGGGTTTTATTCCTTTTGTATTCTAAGCCACTCTTAGACTCACAGGACACTTTCTATCTCTACCATCTAAAAATACCAAAATCCAAATATCACATCATATAGAGCTCTCTCATTGCCTTCAAAAATTAACCTATGGTGCTGGGACATTTTTTTATACTAGTATAGCAGTGTATTTCAGAGAAAAGTCTTAAACAGTCTTTCAAAATCTGTTGTCACCCAAAATTCTCAATTACCATTATGCTTGGTTTCAATAAGCAACCTGTAACAACTATATGCACTTACTTGACTTAGATGTTTGCATGAAGTATGTGTATTAATTAATATATTCAATGGTTATGGAAAGTAAGGTTCAATGTAGGAAATATTTCATGTTGAAACATACTAATGAATTACCAAGGGGAAAAGGGTAAGATTAAGTATGAGTTATTTACTACCGAGTCAAGTGGAGCAGATGAGACCTTGTTAAAAGCTGTTCTTCATGCAAAGCCATGGCATAGCTACAAGCTGAAGACATTGTGGCAGTTTGAGATGTGCCCTTCTTTTTTTGTAAATCAACAGGTAAAAGATCTTTATTCCCATTATATATAAGTCAAATAGAAAGCTGATACCACATGGATAAAGACAGAATTGATTTTAAGTAACTAAAGGCAATCAAAAAACCTCTTAAGTATTCAGTAAAAGATTGGGGTACGTGCTTAAACCTCAACAGCCTTAATGTGTGCACCCCACTGATTTGTTTATCAGTGGTAAGGAAGATTGACCACACATGAAGAAATCTGATATGCCAAACAAGATTAAATGCTATGAAGGAATGACTTTTACAGCACTGCTTGATTAATCCCTTCCGCAGCGGAAAGGTCTTTTCTTTTTTTCAGACAAACCCTCCCCTTGATGATGGATCAGCTATAGCAGACTTGTCTCAGCTATACGATCTGTTTTGCCTGTAATGACTAACAAAACATGCTTATTCAGTAAGATGTTGCATTCTATAGACAATCATGTCACATGTGACATAAACGTATTCACCCTTTTGGTATCACCAGATTTGGTATTTGGTATTGAAAGTAAATATGTGAGAGATGTGAGATTCTCTTAAGAGAGAGGATACAGGTTTTTTGGTCACTTCCTGCAATACAGACAGATCAATAAATATCTTAAACATCCCAATGACCTGAAGTTATTCTTGGATGTATTAGTACCTCCAGTTCCAAAAATTTTCTGTTGTCTCCACAGATAACAGAAGCTTCAGGGGCTAGACAAGGGTCCTTTTCAAATTTCATACAATCTTTAGCCTTTGATGCACCAGCTGCGAAAATCAATTAGCCTTGGCGAAACTAATCCACTGTATGTTCTCAATAATAAAAAATACCAACTGCGCTCTAGTAATTTTCTCTGTCTTTGAAAAGAAGGATGGTGCTTCTGAATGTCTTTCTTACACTTTTTGCTACATAGTATTGCCTTTTTACTTCTGCTTTTGAAAGTTACCAGATGTGCCAGGCAGATTAACACAGGACATTGTTTAGAGAGGCAGGAAAGCTGTACTGTAGCACAGTCCTGACATTTGTGATTCCCTAAAGCTAGTACGAAGCCAGCTCTCAAAGTAAAAAGCATGTGACTAGGTGCCAAAGTGAACTTACACTAATTCCTTGCTAATATTATTATGCCCAGAAATTCCTTGGGAATTTACAAACTGCCCTCTTACAAATGTCTTCTGCTTCTTTCTTTGCTTATGTCATGGTTTAGCCCCAGCCAGCAACTAAGCACCACGCAGCTGTTCACTCACTTTCCTCCAACCCCCAGTGGGTGGGGAAGAGAATTGGAAAAGAAAAGTAAAACTTGTGGGTAAAGATAAGAACAGTTTAATAGAACAGTAAAGAAGAAACTAATAATGATAATGATAACACTAATAAAATGACAACAGTAATAATAAAAGGATTGGAATGTACAAA
>JAVJGG010000040.1:1081933-1097249 GCA_035590195.1 Aviceda cuculoides
GACTAAACACTACTTAGCAACAACTGAAAACATCAGGGTGTTATCAACATTCTTTGCATACTGAACTCAAAACACAGGACCATACCAGCTACTAGGAAGACAATTAACTCTATCCCAGCTGAAACTGGGACAGTGAGATTTCTACTTCTATTTGCAAATTGAGCTGCTATCCTAAAAAAACCTGAAACAGATTCTTTCAAAATAACCAACAGCTTCCAAGATAAGTTTAGCTCACATTTGGTTCCAGTTTAAAACAAGAGCTGAGGTTGAGCAAAAGGACTGCATGTTTCTAATTGTTTCACTATTAGATCACCTGTATCTACTTTGTTCATGGAGACTCGGAATCCAAAGCAGATCAAAAATATCATATTGTTATCAACTGCTAAAGAAATTTTGCTCATGTGATTTGATATACTGCTGAGAGGAGACAATGCAGCATCTGCTTCATCAGCAATTTAAAGACCCTACAGGCTAATATTTATGTTTCCACACAGCAAGAAGCAGGGTTCTGTGTCTTTGCATACAAGGGAGATAATAAATAGCAGGTATTCTATCATTAGAGCTTTGTTTGCTTTTTAAACTGTCTTTTTACTCTCTTTTGCTTGATAACTTTACAGCAGTCAGGACTGAAATCTCACAAAGAGCTGCATATTACAACTGCCTTACTGGTATTGTTATTTCTGAATGCTCAAAGTTCAAAGAGCCATGGACACCCACCTTGATAAAAGACAGAAGAATGTTGTTGTATGTCTGGTTTAAATTTCTTATCCTTCATTAAGCAAATGCATAGCTTCATCAGTAGTGTAATAATGTTCTTGAACAAACAGACCTCATCTACAAGAAACTACTGAAGTTTCACATTTTATTTCCTTGTAAATGAATTAAGGTTGGCAAATAAAGTCTCAGTATATGAATGTGTCAATAAAGATATCTCTCCATGACCTACAGGGCTCACTAGACATTTTGGCTTTTTGTTTTCCTCTCCATATTTTCTGAGGTGTGATTTTACATGGGTTTTGCTAGCAGTTTGGAAAAAAAATCAAAGAAAGGAAATCTTTGTACATTTCAAAATAGGTGGTGGATTGAATTAAATCATGAAAATATATTAATTGTGGCAATCTTATTTTATTGCTGTTAATTAAATTGTGCAAGAATCCTCATCAGTATTCTGTTAGAAAGTCATTTAACACAATAAAAAATGTAAAAGAACAATAAAAGAAAGTAAAGATAAAAAAGATTTACTGGATTATCCAGGGTACTTTTAGGTCAAAGCAAGACACTTACCAATAGAATATATCTTGTGCTATCTCTCATGCTGCAAATACTCTGAAAAGGCTACTTCTCCTTCAAATCTCTTCTTTAGAACTTTTGCTGCTGTGATGCTTTAAATAAAATTGATGAGCTGCTGCATGGACGGCATTTAATCCTAACCAAAGCCATTCTGCTTTCTAATATTCCCCTGTTTGTTCCTTCTGATCTTCCTTGTTTGGGGGGGAAACTATCTTCTGTCTTTGTGCAGAATTTGACATAATGGAAACCTCTGCTACACTGGAACACTACCTGCTAGACAGTAACACAACAAATAAAGAAATAAATAACACTATAGAGGTAAGAGAAATTTGTGTACCATATACACCAGTGCTTTTCCACTGGTTTCATAACTCTGTGGTGCTGGAGCACAAATTCTAATAATGTAAGTAGTCTTACTGGAGTTACCAGTGTGAAGATGAATCCTGTTATAGCCTGGGGCTGGCAAAGCTTATGTTCCTATGACTGTCACCATCTCCTTTCAGTGATTAAGGAAGACATTTCAGCAAACAATGCAGGCTGACAAATTCATATTTACTGGGAATGGGACACTAATTAGAAGAGATTAAATATTTTGTATAAAATGAAAAGAGACTTGTACAGTCCATCAACAGTTGAATTTACCTAAGGAATTTTAAGGTCTCTGGTATGTCTTGTCTTTATTATAAAGGAAGTATATAAATTTGATTCCACAGCTGTAAATAGATATAATTCCTTAATTTACACAAGTCTAGAGAAAAATTTAAACATTTCAAATATTTCTCCTTTAAATGAACATGAAATTTGCACAGTATCTTTCTGGTTTTGGGGGTGAGTTGAGTGGTTTCAAAGACACTGTACTATAAATTGATAGGTAACATCCTATTCAAATGCAATAGAAAGATGAACCAGTATTTCTAATATACCATATTTTTCATTTACAGGCAACTGATATATCCTAGAAACTGCTGAGATTTTATGGTATCTTTTCAATGTAAGCTGAAACAAACAGACTCATACTTTTACAAGATATTCACTCCAAGGACCATGTACCCTGCAAAGAGCATAAAAGACTGCTGCAGATCAAGAGGTAGACAAGGCCTCATCAGTCAAAGCCCTATAGGGAAAATAAGACTATTTGTTTTGCAGGCCCAAAAGTATGTATGAAAATGTACATATATATTTAAAATCTGAAATCAGCTTTTAGTCTTCTTGAGGCTTTTTGTTGCACCCAATTTAAAAATTTGATTATATTAAAAATTAAGGATGCATGCCTAAATCTCTTTGAATGCTCTTAATATCAAACTTTGATAGCTCTATTGAAAAGAATGTCAATATAAAATTCACCCAGCTCAAAGTGCCTCAGTATTTTGTATGTTCCACTTAAAAATTTAGACTATATAGTACAATAAGAAATTCAAATAGATTTGTTCATTTTTGTTAAAGTAAAATAATCATAAATGAAGAATTTTAGATCCTTAGAAAGTGGAATATTAGTTCCTTGTGTTTAAGTTCCTGAAATCAAAGCTATGCCTTCAATAGTACCCATCTTGTCAGCGGTCACTAAATCAATATGTTATTTTTTTTCTTAGAAGCCATCTCCATCCTCTGTTGCTTGGCATATGGATTAATTGGGCACAGTAGAATTATAAAAATTGTTTTCTTCATATAAAAAACAGAGTCACATCTTAGAGGCTGAGGCCTTCTCAAGTTTCAGTTTGTTTACAACTTTCTGAACAGAGAAATTGACAAATTTTTGAACTTCCATCCTTCAAGCTTCACAGTTTCCAAAAAGACACGAGAAAGCTTTGAATACTGGAGAATCTAGCTTTTACTACATTTAACTCTTCTAGTTATAGCAAATATATGAAGAGTGGAACTGAAACCTGTAAAAGTATTTCCAGATCTGAATTTAATACCCTTATATCACAGGTAACCACATCATTTTACATATCAAAGACAATTTTTTACCAGTTCCTAATGACATTTTTATCTCTCTACAATAAACTACACTATCATCTTTCTCCTTTGAAACCATAAAGGATATAGAATTCAGTAGGTTCAGTTCACATGCTTGACATCTTTTTTCAGTGTTATACCTTAAACTAAGTAAGTTTGACAAAGTTTGGACAAACCCTCAAGAATTTAAAGTTAAACTCACCTAAAAGATCACAAGGAGTCAAGGTTTCAACCTGATACCAAAAGCAAAATGTCCTCTGTTCCGGAAGTATGGCTATAGAGCTACCCTGGGCTGCAACATGAAAAACAACAGAGCAGAGGTTCCGAAATGTACCATCATTCAGGGCAAGAGAAGAAACTCCAGCCCTTGGCCAGTCTAAATGCATGCATGTATGATTCACAGACCTCCACTGCTCTGTGCACATATATAAAAGGTTGATAATAATGGGAATAAAACAGACATATATATATCAAAGTGACACATTTAGATTTATAGCATATTACTTTCGAAATGTACGTGGAAAAAGACAGGCAGTTCTAGTGTGGCAACAAAGACCTTAGATGAATGAAAGGACAATCAAGAGCTCTGGTGTCTACCCTCTAACTAAGGAAGTGGCACAAGGCAGACATTGTCCTAATTTTTATGTGTTAGGGAAGTGGTAAAGTTAGGTTCGATGAACCTGAGCTGCAATATCTATGAACACTAAAAAATTATTCATTCTACAAATTAGATGGGGTGAAAGCATTTAAAACTTCTTTTAATAATAATTCAGCTCCATTAGTTACAGTGTGTGGAGTTATTCCAAATCCATACAGAATTAACATTAAAAAGTAATAAATTAACACTTCTAGTAACCCAGAAACAAACAGAGGTTTATTTCATTAACTCACTTTCCTTCCTCACTTCTGCCACCAAGGTTATTCCAGTTCAGCAGAAAAGAGAAAGAAAGATATTAAATTATCTCCCTTTGTCTTTGAAGGAGCATCCTTGGGAAAATAAATATTACAGGTTCTCACTCTGTGTTGGTCTGTAGAAGGTACAGAACCCATCAAAAACTCCCGAGGGAAAAAACATTAAGTTTAATAATTCATACTTTAAGTCCTAGATACCTCCAGAAGAAACATAAATAAGGGAATATCTAAGAGAAGAAAGTTAAAAACCTAGGTCTCTGCAGTAAAGGCGTTATGTTGAAAGGGTAAAAAGGAGAAATCATTGTAGGAAAACATAGGCCAATATCTTCTCTAATTTTGAGATGCATGCCATGCAAGCTGGATATGTTAACCAAGTCTAGGCTTAGTACTGTAAGTGAATTCAACCAGGCACAACCCAGACTGCTACCCCTCATTAGCAGTCTCCGCTGAGATGACAGCAGTAGCTCTCAGGGCTGCATGTGCCCTTGGGGGAAGCAACCCCACCACAAGGTGGAAGGTACAACCTTTTCAAATCACACAGGGAGACATTTTATTGTTTCAGGAGTGTATTGTCTTCAAATACAAATTTCTTGTCTTCCCCAGGGAGAATGCAGTGGGTTACTGCAGCATTTGAAACTGCCACCACCTTGTCAACAGCATAACCATATGTAAAAGAAAAACCATCTACAGGAATCTCCCAATAGACAAAGTATAGTGTCAGATGTCTTGCTGCTGCACAACGGTTATTTCCCTCTTTAAAGTGCTGAATGCTATAATGCATTGGAAAGATGCCAAATTCTGTGAGTATGGTATTACAGAGTTTGTGGCATTTTGAGTGACATGATCTTGGAAAGTCATGCCTCTTAAAACTATTCTTCCAGCTTGTCTGGAAATTTAGAATGATGACTTTCCGTCACACTGGGTTTATTTTTTTTTTATTAATTGTAAAACGGTAAAAAAAAAAAAAAAAAAAAAGGAAAAGAAAAGAAAAAAGGAAAGGAAAAAAGAATTGCCCCCCAAAAAACCTGTATAGAAAAAAGAAACAAAATCCAAAATGCTGGATAGCAATTTTTCCTGAAGGAATAAGTTCTGCAGAAAATTCTATGACAGCTCAAGAATGCACAGCACCCTAATGCTACTGTAGTAGAAGTGAAAGAAGAGATTAAGTAATATAACTGGCTTTATCCATTGCAAAGTATGAATTCTTTAGTTATTGTGTACTGTGCTGTGTTTGAAACCATAAAATTCGCAGTATCTTTATGCAACACCTTTTCTACAGATACTGTCTCAACATAAAAACATTCCAAACCCTTGAACCTTTGTAGCATGTAAATAAGATATTTTAAGTACTAACTTGATATTATACCATGTTTTTTGTATGTTTTCTAAGAAGTCCAGCTGATTATGACATTAACATATTTCATTCTTCAGAAACTCCTTATAAGAAGTTTGAAAATAAAAAAAAAGAAAGGAAAATCCAAAGACTTTTATTGTCATTTGGTTATTAGGACAAACCATTTGCTGTCACTGAGCCACACCTCAAGTCCTACCAAAATGTTGGTCACTAAGTGTGTCTGAAAAAGTGTATGATAGACTGCAGCTTTTCAAGAGCTAACCTAGTCAGGCTCATTAGATTCATAACATTCTGCACTGCAGCAGCTACAGGATTTTATTTTTCACTGTCTTTTAAAAAAGGTTTTGTTGTTTGCACATCCAAACTTGTTACTGAACTCCATAAAGCTTTGAAAATAGCTCCACTTAGGAAAACAGAGAAAGGGCATGTCTGTAGCAAAAAAAGAGTGTTTTTCTAACTTAGCTTCACTAATCCAAGTAAATAAACTCAGTCCGATGTAGAAGTCAGACAAGTTATCTCGATTTTTGACTGGGCTACACCCTTGAAACTCTCCCACAGCTGCAATGACTCTGTACAATAAAATGAACAGTACTCAATGTGATGGACCTCTGCGAAGCAGTTTACTTGCTCCACCAGTTCAGGTTCAAAGAGAGCCCATAGCTCAGTTGTAGCAATTAAAATTGCTGGGTTTACTACTGTGTTAACTTAAAATCATCTCAGGCAAGCACATCTAAGTTAAGAATGTGGTTTTTCATGGTGAAGAAATTCTGTCCACTTGACCTCTACACTGAACATATTCTGCAGTATGACCACAGATCCAGGAGGTCCAGCTGTAGAAATGGAAATCAACAGCATACACCAGTCCTTACTGTAGTAATGCCACATCTGGCTATGAAGACTCCTCTTATGATGACTGAAAGTCCATGCCAGACCCAATGACTTCATCAGCCTACAGATATCAAGGGTAAAGAAATCTTACCAGCTTTAAAGGCATTATGTGTTGTCAGCAGAAAGTGTTCTTCAGTTACATCACCTGTTCTGGAAATAGAGGTCCTGAATTCTAGGAAGTCTGAACAAGATCAGAAATGAAATTAAAGAAAGGACATCAATCTGCTCTGGACCAAAGATAATCCCAAAGTTATTTTTGGTTAATCAGGTTGCATCACATCAACCATGATGATAAGAGATTATGGAATTATATCATATATCCCATCAGTGGGTTCTGAACACAGTGAAGCTCTGTTATTTACTAGCTGTCATTCAAGCCTTTTCCATGAGCTTGTAAAATGTTTCAGATTATATACTTAGAGGAATCAAATGAAAGGATAACTAAGAAGTCTTATAAGATTTTAATTTGCTTTAAATTGTTTTAATTACTAAATAATAAGTACCAATTTTCCTAAAATAGAAAGTTAAAATGTAGCATGGGAAGAAAAATAAAATCTTATTTTATTTAAAAGCATCTTTTACTATTCTCAGATTTTTTTTTTTTAATTATCTTTATTTCCTGCCAGCAAAAGAAGGGAAAGAAATGCAATACTCAAGAGACAAATTTTGAGAAGTATATGTGTAAAGAATCTGTGTAAAATGTATCCTGCATAACAAATCTTGAGATATCTTCAAAGGACTATGGTCTTTTTAACATAAAATTCCCAGTGCAGGGAGTTGAAGACTAGTCACCCGGCCAGTGAAAACCAGTTTTAGCCATATCACAATAGACTGCACAGACAGTTGAAATGGTATCTGTAACACACTCTTATCCAAGAAATATATTTATTTTTTTTTACTCTTTTGTTGGCAGTTAGTAAGCACTAGAGAGAGTAAAACAATAAATTTGTTTCTGAAATCATAAAAACTGGAGAAAACTTTAACACCCGTAAAACTCAATGATTTATGATGTGGCACACTAGCAAAGGGCATGTTTCTCTAGCTGGCTTCTAATTAAATCCAGTATTTTTCATTCACTGTATGCTGCGTGTCCTCTGAAGGTAAAAAAAAAAATGCTTCTACCTAGGAAAGTAATTATACTATAAAAAAATCACAGAGCTTTCAAGCCTAAGTGGTGTTAAAATAGTAAAATAAAGATAATGGGTGTGATCCTCTCTTTTCTCAGTATACTTATTTGACTTATCTAAATAAAGATTATGAGATAAAAAGTTGAAGTTGTCATCACTTGAGAACTAATGTTAACATAACCAAGAATGTCTATCATTCCAATGGTGTAAAATCAGATGCTTTATGTTACAATACTTGAGGCATAATGTTTTTTTGTTACTACTACTGCTTAGTAATGACAACTTGAACATTTCAAGTCACTCAAGCAAAAAACACAAAGATCTAAACTCTCCACAGTGTTATCAAAATGCAGCTGAAAAGCATTAAACATCACTTTCATTTCCTTTGGAAGTTAGCTAGTTGTTGCACCTGAATCTCAAGAATTTAGGCTGTTATCTATAGCAATTCCCAACTGCACATTTCCTAGAGTTATGCAGATACTTTCAACTTTAGCAATGGTGGATTTTGGTGAAATTAGGGTTGTGACAATGTATGGACTGATCTTTTTATACCATAAACAGTGCTATTACCTATACTGCAGTTTTAGTATGTTGAGGCTGCATGTTGCTCAAAACAGCAACAGTTTTGTTTTGTTTTTTTTGTTTGTTTTGAGAGGTGCTTATTTAGGGATTGCAATTCTCACACAACTAACTCATGGTGAACTAATGTTTTGCTGGTAATACTCCATGATGCTGAAACTGTTGTCCTCAATGGTCATAGAGAAGGGCCAACTGGCAATAATACTATTTTCCCTGGATGTTTTTCTTTGCAGAAAAACTATGGCAGTAGTAGACAGGACAAGGGGCTAAAAAGTCTATAGGTTCTCTGTACTTCTCCTTGAATTGGCATGTCAGCTATATAGGTCTTTCAGTCTAGAAGAATGCTGAAAAATAGATAAAAAATAAATTCGTTTCAGCTATATTACACATCTGAATATGTGTAGCAGGATTTGCCAAGGAAATAGATGTGGAAACAGGTATATAATAAAAACCAACTTCTGAACTACTAGTTGCTATACATGCTCCTCAGTAAAAAAGAATGATTTGTTACCAAAGTATTCCCAGCATCTTTTTGTAGTTTTACACCTTTCTGACTCAGGTAATTTCATTTCTCCTTTGTGAGCTCAATCCATGCAACTTCTTCGTTTCTGTCACTTGCATCAATACAGTGCTCAATAGAACAAGCTATATACGTCTGTGGTCCTGGAGTTGCTCATTTAAATGACATCCGACAGATTTCTTTGTTAGGTGTAGCTGGTTTGCATATTTTTGTTTTGTAGTTTGCCTTCTATGTGCTAAGCAACCAAATACACCGTCTAGGCTTCCAGACCGTACTTTACATTTGCATTTCATGGAATCACATATAACCCAATTACAAAAAAGGGAAAGAAGCTACTCTAAGAGTACATTCTATTTACTTAGCTGACATCAGTCTAAGGTAAAATAAGAAATATCCCAATCTGCATCCCTGATCTGTATAAAAAACTTCAGAGTTTTGAAAAAGTAGGTTTTGGAATGTGTTTCTGTAATCAGTCTTGTAAACGTTCAGCTTGGAAACATTTCTTCCAGTGATTAAAGACCAACTAGATGACCAACTAGAACAATAACTTATCTTAACCATTCATTTGAAAAATTATTAAAATGGGACATTTGCATGATTTCAGAGGGTTTTTTCAGCTATTTTCAGAATAAGAAATATACCAAAGTCAACTTTGACAAAAATATTCATGAATTTCCAGTTCTGTAACAGACAGGAGAATGAAACCTTTCTATAATAAAAGAAATTAAGTAGATTATTTTTCCCCTGTATTAATAAAACATGTGAACCTGAGTTTGGGAAAAAAAAAAAAATCAAATACTAGCAAACGTAGCAGCTTTGCATTTAATAGCTAGCTGAGGATAAGAAATTTGCCATTGTCACTAAACAGAAGTTATACTCTTTTGAAGTAAATTTGATTTTGTAAAAAAAAAAAAAAACACACTTCAATTTTCAGAAAAAAAAGGAAAATAATGTCTATATACATATGTCTGTATGTATAAATCCACATACATAAAAGATACAGACATATCCATGCATTTGGTGAAAGTGATAAAAAAGGATTTATTTGTTTGTTTTTCTTAATGCAGAATTCTTTTTACCCCATTAAAAGTCTCTGGTTTCTGGTCTATGCAACAGACATTGCAAAATTAGTCCCTGTTGTACATGTATTAGTACTTTGTCCAGTCTAAACATCTTGAGCAATGCAATGTCCATTGGGATACTTATTTTCCACAGTCTAATACGTCTCCCTGTCAGAAAATTGTTTCTGATATTCAGCCTAATTTTTTCCTCCCTTAATTTCCTCCCATTGCTCCTAATTATGTCTCCTTATGACACCCTAAATCATTTGTCCCCCTGCTTAGTGTTTATGGCTTCACATACTTGCAGAATGTTATCATATCCTTATGAGTTGTCATTTAGCCAAATTCTGTGTAGAAATTTATGTAAATTGGCACTACTATATTGACTTATGCTATTTATACCACCTGAGGATATAAGGCACAGCATTTGATTCTCATGGAAGGAGAGTTTATGCCAGTTTGTGTCATGACTCACATTTGCCTAGAGAAGGGAGAACTAAAATATGCTTCAAATGTTACCTGTTTCACCAAGCCATCACAGCCTGCTACTGCTGCCTTGGTATGCAAAACTGTGATTGGATTCAAATATATATGGGTGTGTATAATACACCTCAAACACTAGACATCAACACTGTGAAAAATCTTTGATGTCAACACTGTTAACATATTTGAACAAATGATGACCCTAACAGGCAAGGCTTTAGGCCAGCAAGACTCCTCTACATGTTAAACCAGTGATGAATACACTTTACTATGGATTGGTAAACTTCTGAGGAACATCATGAACCCGGTCAGGGATACATTACAATTCTTTTGTCCAAGCTAGAAAACTCTCCTGTAGAAAGCAATAAGTCCTTGCCAAACTTGTGCATGCCCTTGAAGGACAGTAGGTAACTCTTTCTGAACAGTGTTTATGGTCCTACTGTCACCCATTTTGATCAGAAAAAAAATGGCGTTTGATGACAATTCTGCAAACATCACTGTTGCTAAGGTAAATCGTAACTCCTGATGATTAAGTGATTGCTTTTTCAGCAAGCACCAGTTCTGCACAGCTAAGAAAAACTTCCAGTGGTCTGTGAATCATAGAATTATCTAGTTACATATGTACTTCAAGCAGTGGTGCAAGATAGGTCAGGTTATATCAAGAGAGAAGGATTTGTGTGATTTTCGTATCATTCAGATTATAAGCAGCGCTGATAGCCTGAGAAGCAGCTTTCCAGATCTAAGAAATGTATCACCCTCACTCATTCTGTAAACTCTTCTCAGAGGCCAGAACTGAACTCAGCACAGCTGTAATCTTCTTAGCATAACTGCAGCTTCATCTAAAGAAGCACAACTTTGAAGCATAAAAGTAGACAAATAACAAAGATTCCTTGCTTGCCTATTCAAAGCAGCATGGGTCTATACAAAACGCACATGACAAGGCAGGTTGGTTTCAAATAAAGAGCATCACAAAGGGTGTCTCTCTGACAAGCACACCTCCCACACATGGCTTTTCGGTGTCAAAACTTCCACAGCAGGAGCATTAGGAAACTGCCACGTGACCCAGCCACACTCTATAGGAGACAAAGTGTGGATGGTAGGAGGCTAAGGCGCTCTTCCATTGGCACAGAAATCACCAAGTTCTTCAACAAAGAGATTGGTTTTGTGTGTATGTAATCCCCATACTGTTTTAACACCCTTTGTCATGCTGATGTTAACCCATTCATTATAAAAATGACATTAATCTTGAATAGCAAGGAATATTGTTTCTGAGCACTATCCTCAACAGTTATGAGGAAGTTATAAAGGGACAGAATAAACTCCCCCTTCTGTAGCCTCAGAAAATGCCCATAATGTAATTGACAAGGGTCTGAAACCACCTCACAAAGGTGCAACTGCTGCTGAGCAGGGACTTGCTGAAATATGCAGGATGGCCTGTGCCCCCTACTGCAGTCTGCATGGCACTCATCCAGATCTGTGGAAGAACACATGGGGAAGATGATCATAACTGAAAACCACAGGAAAATATAGCAGTGGCTATTTTTCAGATAGGTCTGTTTCCATGTCAGCATACACTCAAGAAAAGAAAAGGGGAAAGAAATGCTATGTTACAGTGAAGAAATCACTGTCAACTCTAATGGACGAAAAATTATGATACTGTCACTGCAGAAAGATCCCCTGGCAGACGTAACTTTTCCTCCATTAGGGAAGCCTTCAGTAGGCCAAGAAAATTAACAACAATAAAAATGCAATTTTGACCAGAGTAAATAAGTAAATACATAAATCTTCTGTGCTACTAGAATACCAATGAAGATGCTACTTCAGCTTAAAAAGACCACTCCATATGAGATTCACCAAAGATTAGGTTTTTATCAAGCACTAATTACTCTGAGAAATAAAATACTTCATAAAATACCTGTAGTCTGTTCTTCCAGATTTTCACTTTTCAGAAAAACAGAATGTATCAGTGTGGATTTGGTAATGGAAGGGCTGGGATTAATCACACTTCAGGCAAAGGTCAGTCACAGATACCTGGCAAAAGCTGTCAGCTTTGTTATCCGTCACGTGTTGCCGTAGCGTATTCTCCTTGCATTGCATGACTAAAACTGCGTTATTCTTTCCTAAAGATGCCTGGCATTGTAAACTTTCAACTGAGTTTTGTTTCTATATCTCACCAGGATTCTCTCAAGTTTACACCCTTCTGGAGTTTTCATGTTATTAGAACAGTTCAAATTAGTTCCTGTTTAGTTCGTTTGTGCCTTATCTCTTTGAAGGACTCCTACTCTGTATTTGTGTGTGCACGTCTGTGTGCATGTGTGCATGTGTGTGTGAATGTGGAGAGTGTAATTTGTCCCTTTTGAATGCTTTCTGTCCTTTCTAGGCTGAAGACCCTGATAAAGAAAAACAAATAACTGTAAGGGCCAGATAAGGTCTAAGACTTGCTTCCAAATTCATCATTGTTTCTCAGTACTATCAAGTGGGGCCTTACTAGCAAACTGTGCCTTGCTTGTTGTGAATAAATATTACAGCACCCTGGACTGTATTATTATTGAGTTCTAATAATTACAATTATAAGCATATCTAAGTCAGAAATGTTGAATAAAATGCTAGGTGTGCTTATACGTATACACACATACATATATAGATATAAAAAATTCTAAACTATTTTAATAAATATCTTCTGTATAAATACTTAATATATACATATTGTATTAGAAATATGTAAATATAATATGCTCTATTAATATAATATACAATTTATGTATAATTTAATTTATGATATAATATGACATAAAATACATTATATATCATCATATCATCTCACATCATACCATACTCATGTTATATTATATTACATTAGTATTAGATTGTATTTATACAAATGATATAAAATATATTCTAATGTATGATATATCATAGATATTTATATATATGTACATATATAAAAATCTTTTCTATATAAATACACTATATATAAATATTTTACACAATTTTTCCATTGCAAATCAATAACATAGTGTTTTGTCTATTCATAAATCCATACTTTCTCAAATTCTTGTTGAGATTTTTCTTTTTGTGTGGTGTTGCGTTCCAAGAGGTACTCTTGGGTTAGTTTATTCTCTTTTAAACCGTAGAACGTATATGTCTACATTATTGTTAACCACTCAGTTTCTTGTCTAGGTACCCAAAAATGCAATATAATAACCTTCTCATTTTGGGTTTAACAGGAGTATCCCATGTTATTATTAATATGAATTTAAAGTGTGTTCCAAAATCCACTACAGTCAAAAGAATGCCTTGCTATTGACTTTAGTAAATTTTAGGTAAAATCATAGAGGTTCAGTCTAAAGAGTTGGACAGTTTGGCTTCAATCATAGCTTGGTCCTACAGTTCTGTTTAGTCATCATTCACAGTAAGGAAACATTTGGAGTAAAATACTTCTCTGATGAATCCGTCTGGATTCCTTCCTATGGGAATCAAAGGTACTGGGAGTAAAAAAGGGAATGGCAATCAGTTTTCATCCCAAGATACAGTCGTGTTGCAGTTTTGGTGAATATCCATGCAACCCAATCTAGGTATGAATATTTGGCAACAAATGATGCCAATTAATTTTTTTTTTTTTTTTTTTTTTTTTTTAATACCTGTTAGTTTCTCTGCCTCGGGGGTGTGACACAGTAATGCCCAGGCTGTGAATATGAGTGTATGAATCAACTTTCAAAGGTAATTGCCTGCAGAGCTCAATGAAAAATAAAGTTACTTAAAGTTGGAGGGAGGCAGAAGTAATAGTCTTGGAGAATGCATTTACATAATGAATCTATGCAATACATGATTTTATAGTGTAAGGTCATACAGGTACTTGATCTGTGATCTTCACATTTAGTCATGTAGATACTCAGATATGGATGAAAACTCTGAGCAACGTTTAAAGATATTTTCTTTCTGGACATAAATAAATAAGATATGTAGAATATCTAACTTCTGATTTTCAGAATCGTTTTTAAAATGAACTTCTGGAGAGGAAATATGACTTTATTGAAGGCAGTTTGGATCTTGGCTTCAGATTTCCAATGTAACGACTTGGCAAATCAGTTAGCAGAGTATTTAACTTTTTAGGAAGGTCAGCTGTAACTGACCTTTCTGTTTCAACAGAAATAGAGAGACTACTTCACAAGATGTTTCACAATATGGACTTGGATATCCTGAATATTCCTCACAGAACACTTTTCCCTACATTAACAGAAGACATCTAGTAAGACCAGGGTTTCTAGGCTAAAGTGACTTTCTGGATATTCACTTAATTTCCTCTTTTTAGCATAGTTTGTACAATTACTTTAGTTTTCCCAAATTCCAGCAGTATTTATTAGGATTTAAAAAATGTATTGCTGAGATACTCCACTATATACGAAATCCAAGATAAGGATGTCTGTTCCTTCAACCTTGCAAGTACAAAGTGAGAAAGAGATGAAGGTCCATAACACATTTAAGTGCCTAATTTATGGAATTTACTGAAAAGTTCATGGACAATCATGACTATCCTGCTGAAAACTCCCAGCATGTGTAAATCACATGCTTGTGTCCTATATACAGTGTTAGGCAGGTTGAAAATTGTGCCCTGCATAGCAGAAATTGTGACTACACATAACACTACGAGAAAAACTATTTTCCTCATGTTTAATTTATTCAACTATAGAAGGATATAGAAACATTACACTTATATTGCTTTAACTACATCCCTAACAAGTCAACGTAATTAAACCTGAACAGAGTATTTTCAGCATCAGTAAAACAGAGGCAGATTGATCAAAGTCTGTCGTTTCATCCAAATGAGCAGGTCATTGAAATCCACGGTTTTCACTTAAATTTTCAATTGGAAAGTGTATGAAATTTATATTGTTACACTGAATGTAATAATTTCTGAATGGATGCAATGAAAAAATAAAGAAGCAGAAACTTAAATTGCAAACCAGTCAGGTTTTTATATTAAAAAAATTATTTCCTGTTAGTAGTAATCTTGGTAATAGGTCTAAAGGACACAGGGTTTTTTTTCTGAAGTAGAAAAAATGCAGTGCTTAAAACTTGCCATGAAATAGAATAGGCAGGTGTAAATATATTAAAGTTTGCATCATTGTGCTTTTATATATAAATA
>JAVJGG010000040.1:1101236-1119681 GCA_035590195.1 Aviceda cuculoides
TGAACTCAAAACACAGCACTGTACCAGCTACTAGGAAGACAATTAACTCTATCCCAGCTGAAACCAGGACACTAAGATATAAAAATGTGCCAGTGTTGACTGCCACGTACAACATTACTTTTAATATTAAAATAAAGTGAACACGGTTACTTAATATCAGCGAGATAAAAGATTGTGAGTGGAAAGCTGGCTTAAGACTGTACTCATACAGGGTGTATGATAGGCATTAACTATTGTCTGATAAGACAGAGACAAGGGTGCACTGCAATGACAGAAAAGGAGGGCATCTGCAGTGTGTTATTACGACCTTTGTACTGAAGCTGATTTTATTCTGTTTTTCTATGGCTTCGCTGTCCGTATTTTCTGTCACTTCATTTAGTTCAGCTTCCAGAAATGTTAATGAGTAAAGGATTGATTGTGTAGTCCAGTGCAGTTGTAATCAGTCTAAAGCACAAAACTTCAAATGTCAAGATTCAGAGTAAGAATGAGGATAGAAAACGCAGTAACCAGGAAAGAGGAAGAAGTGTTTATAGGGCAACATATATTATAAAATCTTAGCAATAAACCAGGTTTCAAGGAATTTTATTCTTTAGGATTTAGTATACATTTTTTCTTTTCTTTTTTTTTTTTTTTTTTTTTAATAGTGTAAGAAAGGATGGTTCTGTAGATAGATTAATGAGGTCTTAGGAAACGAAGTTACAAATCCAAGTCCATTTCTGATTAATGCAGGTATATCAGTTAGGACAATAGAATTTGGGAATGACAGTTACTATTTTAGGCATCCAGAAGTAGATCGTAAGGGACACTGTCCCCCTACAGCTGTGTCACAAATCTTTCAGGCAGTTGATGCTGGGGGAGGAACTGAAAGGTGTAGATTTAGGAATGTGAACCTCCTGTCTGTGAGAAAAGTTAACAAATCCAAATTCAGGAAAAACAATATCTTAGACTTAACTGCTGCTCACTAATTCATCTTCCGTTAAGATATGTTATGTTAATGCATTTGATTTTCTTAACACTGAAAGAGGAGAAATTGTTTTCCCAGGACTGTTTTCTGTGTTTTCTTCTAAAGGTCAATAAGAATTTAAAAAATGTTGGCTTAGGGAATGGACAAATAATGCTATTTGGAATGTCTGAAGATTTCTATATATCCTCAACACATGTGGTTGTTAAAGGCCGTACAGCAATTTTCTCCAGAATCAAGGCTGGTTTTCCTGACCCTGTTTCAATTTTGTTAATTACTATATCAAATCCCTTCTGTTCAGAGTCCCCAAAGTGGTGCGTGGCTGGCTCTCCGCAAACTATGTCCTAGGAGGCATTTTTAATATGTCTGAGGGAGACACAGGAAGTGTGGAAAAGGTTATAACCCTCTACTTTGGATATTCTCTGCCTTCAAGATTTAAGGGAAGCAGAAATCAAGGTGTCCTGAAACTATGGTTTTATTATGACTGTCCCTATCTAAAATGCAGGAATGGAAGAACCGTGAAAGAAGCCTAAAATTATTGCAAGTTTTGTTAAAACCTGTTAAGTAGTAGTATTAAATAAGTATTAGAGCTGAGATGGTGGCACTGCAGTGATAATAAAAAAGGTGAACCAAATCAGTAATAAGATAACTACATAACACTGTATGACAATGTGTGGGAAGCCTGCATAAAGAACTGAGACTTTTTGAACTGGCCTATCCTGTCCAAATATACATTCATTATCTTCATTGCTCTGCCATGTGGTTTAGATGCTGAACAATGATTCAGTCTCTAAGGTCCTCCTATAAGATTATTCTTTGGAAGTGAGATAAGAACAAAGCAAAGGGAAGGGAGAGGCTTATGTGACATTTTGTCATAAATTCAGGAATGCTGACACTGCTTGTTAAAACCAATGCCAACACATTCCCTGAGAATGGAATAGAATAGTGATAAACATCACTACTGAAAACTTTATTCTTGGAACGTGTTACAAACAACTGTCTTAAGTCACTAACCAATGCCCCCCCCCCCAAAAATCCCAACATCATCCCCCCTGCAATTCTCCCAGGGTGGATTTTACTTGTTAAAAGGCTGGGTATTTAACAGTATAATAAACACATGTGGGTTGGAGAACATTTCAGATCCAGCTGCTGAATCACTTTGAATCAAAAGAAACAGCTGGACCTGAATGAAATTACAGAAATATAGTTGAATCTAGCTGGTTCACGATACAGTGATTGTATATCAGATACCCTGTAGAAAGGACTGGGAGAAAAGAAAATATGTGAAAGAACTACCCAAAGAGGAAGTCCTTCGTAGACCATACAGTGTAGTAATCTGAGCCAAAGTATTTGTCTGACCATGAAGGGGTTACATATATGTGTGTACATGTGTGTGTATATTTGCACTTTTAAACTGATTTAAAATAAATAAATAAATTTAAGTTTCTGCTGCATGATCACTCTATCATGATCCCATTAACTTCCAGGCTGTACTTCCGTGATTTGTTTTCCTTTCATGCTAGCCATCTCAGCTTCATCGCCACTTTTCCTCTCAGTTATCTCTCATGTTCCTTTCTTTCAGCTTTCTTCTCTTTCAGTAGGTGCAACCGTCTGTTTGTATAGGCAGATTTCAAGAGACATACAGTGTGTCTACATTAATATCCTCAGGAGTGCACTTTCAAAGCAAATCTCACAGTTCTTGCCACTCGCTTGTCCTTGGTTCACATAGTGCAATGATCCCAGGCTCAAAGAACTGGATTCCTAGAAGTTGTGACCTAGGGGTGCATGTATTTAATTCCTGCTACAAATGGGCATTCAGTTTATGGGACCAAACAAGGACAAATCTGAAGTAATCTCCTCTATACCAAAAGAAAAAGTTTCGAGAGATGTGGGGTTCTCAGCACTGGTTCCACACACTGTCCTCTTATTTTGTGTCTTGCTAATGTGGACACATGCTTAATTTTCTTCAGTCACAGGCTGACAAAGATTTTTTTTTTCTTTAAATTGTACATTTTATAAAGAAATTTCAGGTACAGGCTCCACTATTTAGAGTCTTACCTAGTTTCTTCAGTCTAGAAATTACTTTGGGTAGCTTTTGTGAAAGACTTTTTAAATGGATTGTCAGTACTCTTAGCTTCAGGGTTTGATGCAGTTCTTTCAGTATTTCTGATTCTGCAATGATAAGTGTAAGTCACAGAAACACACTGTAAGAAATACGACAAAAGAAAAATGTGCAGAAGCTTGGGTCCTCCAATATTTGGTCCACTGTGGGGTTTCTTCTTGTGTTGTCTGAATAAATTATAGATATTCTTTTGCTATTGTAGTTGCTAATTCTAATATGTGACCTCTTGAGCCTTCAGGTTCTTCAGGGAACAGTGTAAGAATGAAAATGACTGAGAAACCTCTTTCACTTCTGCTCTCAGGATTTGCAGTTTTTTCAACTATACGGCAAAGTTTTCTCGAAATGAGATACCTCAGCTATGAAAGTTTCTGCTCTTTTTCTGTCCATAGATTATAAATCTGTGAACACCAAGAAGTCTTAGCTGCAGAGCTGTTCATAGACAATTTTGAAAAGCCTGGTTTTACCAATCATCATTATTCCATAAAAATGTCAACCTTTCCTCCAACTTCAATCCCATATGCTCTTGATCGCAATCTTCTGCCTTTCATCAAATGAGGCCCTAAATGAACTCCATTCAGTCCTTTCACCCCAGAGCAGTTCACCCAAGTTCAGTGATAAGTTGTAAAAGGCAAAAGAAGGAAATCTGCATTGTTTCTGTACCTTTCCCAAACTTAAAAAGGCATCTAGCCTAATGAAGTAAAAATTGTCCATGAATTTATAATCTCTTAATTTTGGAAATAGAAAAGAAACGGAAGCCCTTGATGTTCTGTTTAGGTTTTCTTCTAACTGTTCACATTCAAGAAAACAACAGTTTCATTTTCTTTTTACTCTGAAATTATTTTTTTTTTTTTTTAAGAGACCCTAGGATAGTACTACAGGAAATCCACATCTAAAAAAGGATCACCAAAATCTCAAAACAACAGAGATCTGGTTACTGAGTTATTAAAAGCAGCTCAAACCTGATGTAGGCAAGGAAGTAAATTAAATTCTATATTGCTGAGAACAGAAAGAAAATTTGCACAACTACATCTATGCTGAAATCTCAGAGAATCTCAGGTGTGGGTCTTACCATCCTTAATCTTCTAAACCTATAGAATCATAGACTTGTTTGGCTAGAAGGGACCTTTTAAAGATCATCTAGTCCAATCTCCCCTGTCATTTCACTAGATCAGGTAATGTCAATGGCTAAACATGACATTGTGTACATCTGAAATTAATAAAAAAAATTATTTTTATACAAAAATTCAGATGTTTCCTCTCAGAGGTTTCATTGTGCAAAGTGATCTGCATTTTGTGATTCTTCTCAGAGAAGCTTTAACCAACCTTAATCTAGTGTCAAAAACACTGAAGGACAGCCACAACTAGCGTAGCAGGAATCCAAATAATGTATGTATATATGTGACCTTTGGTGTGTGATTTTCCCATAAACCTGTGCAAGCTCAACAATTGTTTTGACAATGCTAGATAGAATTTCTGTGGAGACAGGAAGAATAAAGAAAAATGAGTGTTTATCCATCTTGCACTTTGCAGTCCCAGTTGCTGTGGGCCTTTAATGAAATATGCCATGCTCCATCTCCAAATCCTCCCAATTTCAGCATGCCATTCATTTGGCTTAACCTCATTTCAGGAGGCTCACTACACTGCTTTTGGACTCAGAACACCTTGCCACTCTGGTGATGCCAGACTGGAGCAAGGTACTCTCTTGAATCATTCTGAAATCACAAAATGACCTTCAAATGATCGAAGATCTAGCCTATTCCTTTAATAGTTCTAATTTTAGCTGTGCAAAATTATATTTGCCATTATTACATAGAAAGTTGAAAAGATAGTTACAATTAAGGGAGTTTATGAAAACACTGTATTAAGACAATGTGCTCTTAGCTCTACCAGCTTTATCAACTTTCTTCACCAGTTTTGCTTGTTTATGGCCTTCATTATCTATGCCATGCCGTATGTAAGTTTTATAAAACTCTGAACAAGAACTTGGCTTTTTGAGTTGTACTTCTTACATTTTGGTATTCCTTAATAGAAATAAAACCAATATTGGTCCAACTTCTCTGATGGTGTAAATCATTGTAGCAACACTGATTTATACCCACTGAGACTACCGCACAGTAATTCCACTCTCTCTCTGTTATATGTTGTCTGTATATCTTCTGCACTGGTGAGTTAGTTTAACCAACATCTACGGAGACTTTCCATTTTTTCAATTAGGAGGGAGGTCACTAAGGGTAGAGTTTTGAGAAAATACAGAAAGCAGTGTAGGAAAAGGTCCTAGGCTCATAAATGTTCTTAATTATATATTGTGTCCTTAGTGTAAAGAATTACCTTCAGGTCATTCTGTCTCTTTTATCAGAATAAATCACCATCATCATCTATTCACTTGTGCATTCAATTCATGACATAATAGTGTCAGAGGTGGCACAGAATATATACATATATGCTCAAATTCCAACACAGTGACCCAAATTGTGTCTACAGCTGCCAAGCAGACTGCCATAGACATTTAACAGAAAGGGCTTACTTTAGAGAAATATTTGTTCCTACTGGAGGCAGGTAAATGGAACAATGACTTAGAGAAGCAGCCTAAGGAACCAGATTCAAAGCCCATTTATCTCATAACTGAAAATAAGTTTGAATATCTGATCCTAATCCCTGTTCATATCAGAAAAATACCACAGTATATGTCCTAAAGGGCAATTTTTGCTTCAAGTAGAGGGAATACTGGAAAAGAACAGTGTGCTAAATTTCAGAACTGAAGTGCATCAACAGAACTACACCAGTATACTTTCATGTTGGAAAACAGCAAATACAAAAATTTCATAGGTTAACCTTAGATGGTATTTTTGCAAGAAGAAAAAAGTGGAAGAAATAAAGCCATTCTCCAGACACAAACATTTAAGCTCAAAGTTTCTGTGTATGCACACCATTCCTAAGAAAAAGAATTCAGTTCTGTCTTTGGCAGTCCTATGATCATAAACTGTAATAGTTGTAAAAAGATTTAAATTCAACTACTGGATTTTCTGAAAAATATTCTGAAGAATTCCTATGTAACCACATATCTGTGTCATATTTGCAAAACAGAGGGACTCAGCATTTTCACACTGCAGCTTTACTGGCCTCCTCTGTAGTGCAAGGGCTGGGGCAGAATAGCTCTGGTATATCTGATTTCACAGTGCATGTAACATAAAGTCACTCTACAAGTGCAGAATAGTTTTTGGGTGTTGGACTTGTTGTGTACCTGCAGAACAGCTGCATGATATATGTACATCCAGCACACACACTTTGTGATCCTTAAGTCACCAGTCATCTCCAGATATAACCCCCCAAAAAGCAAATTGTTTTTGAGAAAATTTATCTGCTATCTCATGGATGACAATGTGACATAGAGCTTTGTTCTCCACATATATTTTATATGGATTTGTAAGGATGCAATGGCTCCAGACCCAGAACTTTGGAAACACAGGTCATGCGATGCATTTCCATAAAAAGACAGCCTTTAAAACAAGGCTAGTAATACAGCATGTATATTTACTGCAATGAAATTTTTTAAAAATAAAGAGTTATTTGAGCTTTTTTTTCCAGAACTGATCCCTTTAGCAGAAAGTGAGGAAGCAAACAAAAAAAAGAGTTTATTTATTTTCTTTATTATTTATTTATTTTCTAAACTTCATGTTAAATAAGGCTTACTGCAAGACAGAAATTTAGGTTGGGCTTCTTTCTTTAGTGAATGGTCCAAACCCTAACAAAGTCAGCAGGAGTTTTTGCATTTACTTCATGGCATTGGGCCATGGTCTCCCCAGAAGCAATGAGCCATGGCAACACTTGATTTCAGCATTTTCAAGTTACCTTTTGAAGTGGAACCGTAGATAAATTTAGACTGTTCTGTCAATGTCTTGAATCTGAACTGTAACCTCAATTCAACTGAGTGAGCTTATAAAAGACATTATTGTGGTAGACGATTTTTATTTCTATGTCTGCTTGATAATAGAAAAATAAAGAATTTTAAGGTGTTTTAGCTCTTCTTTGACATTTTATTGTTTGTTTTGCAGGATTTGTTCTTTGATAAGTGGTGAGTCAATCTTGGGCACTGCAGAAAGGAAGGCTTGTTTTATTACATGTTGTACGTAAAGAAAGCACAGCAGCATGATACACTATCCCTTGCACATGCAAAAGTTTATGATGATTTTGTGCTTCAGAGTTCCCGAAGTAGTAACTTAGTATGTATTCTTATACTTCCATTAATACAGCTGAATCTGGATCCAAACCATCCTTCAGACCCTACTTCAATCAAAACTCAGCTTTAGTAAGGTGTTCCATGATGCACTGGTCTAAAATACAGGACATGACCCTTCCAATGCCTCTGTTCCCTAAATATTGACAACATTCCTGTGTTTAGAAAACTAGCATCAGACCAATGTATGTCAGATATTATCTATAACTTGACATGAGGCATGCTAAAATCACCCCTGAGTGAATAAAATAATCATCCCCCTAAAGAAAAAATGAAACTTGAGCTGGTCTGGGTAAAAGGTACTAATGACTGTAAAACATTGTTTGTGAAAAGAAGAAAAATCAAATTTGGACTGTCAACCAGGATGCCAATTTACAATCTAATGAGATTCAAAGTAACAAAGACATAAACCTATGTCCCATCAAATGATGTTTTCAGTGGCCAGGAAGTATGTGAGTAGGATAAGACTTCAGCTAGAATTGATTAGTCATACAATAAAGCTATTTAAATCTTTTGGTACTTCCAGCAAAGCTACAAGTATGCAACCCTAGAAACATTATCTTCATTTTCATTTTTTACATTAGCCTACTCTAGAGCTAGTACATTAGAAAGAAACAGATAAAAATGTTATTCTAGAGGCTTGCTACACTGTAGAGAAAGGTTATGTTGTCCTAGAGTTCTTGTGAGTGACAATATCATGTATCATTCAAATTTTGTGTTGATGTCATATCTTCAGTGGACTCAACAACTCACATAATGAGATTTGGTTGACAAGTACAAAAGGGAATCTTCAGTTCCAAGGTTTTCTGATTCATGTGTTCCCCTTGAGGTGTTCCCCTTGTAGTAAATTCACTGATACAAGTAGTAGCTACATGCTGAAATAAATATTCAAAAGTTGTTCAGATTTTTCGGAGTCTAGTCCATTGCAAAAGCCAAACCCTTTTCCATTAATCACACCAGCCGTACACTGAGAATCACTGCAGTGAGGCATGAGATTCCCCTGACTGTGAAACATGACTCTAAATCAAAACAAAGTATCCATCAATTTTTTTTCTGAAAGAGAGTAAACTACAAGACTACTTTTTCAATTAAGTAGATTAAAATCGTAGGTTGGCACTGACCTTACTTTACCCATCTTTGTTGCCACTGTGTGGGGAGGAAGAACTATTTTGTTTCCCTTTTACTTAAGAATATGATACTGATTTTACCCCATTTTCTTCACTAGGAATAATTACCATCATCATCATCATTATCTGTCTGGTTCTTGTACTGGGAATGTACCTATGAGCCGCAGAGAGAGACAGGGGCCCTATCTTTAGGTAAACAGCAGAAATTCATACCATGTCATTGGCCATCCAAGTAATGACAGTAGAAAGCATTGGTGTCTTATAGTACTCTGTATCAAAAGTGTGTAGGTGTAACCCACTACCAGCAACAACAAAACTTTGATCTCTGAGGAGACTTTCAGGATCACATAATCTCCCATTACTTCCAGGAGACACTGTGTATCACACTTTTTTTCAACCTAGGGATTTTTTTTACCTTTTTAAAAATACAGCTGCATTTTAGGTATGCCAAAATACTTAGATATCCCACCATGTCATGGCTAGTACATTTACTTGACAGTTTGAAATAAAGAAAGGCAGACAAGTGAGTCCTATACTCTGATGTGAAATACTAATCCCTTTAAAATTAGGAGGATTTTGCTTTGTTCTGTTTTATTTTGCAATAACTACAATGGGACAAGGAGTTTATTCTTGACTATGCTACCGATGTACTGTGAAGTCTTGGGTGAGTAACTTAATTTCTCAGAGCTGTTGTTTGTCCATTAGCAAGTAAAATCATAATGGAAAGCATTTTCTTGGCTTAATAAATCTAGTGTTTTTAATGTTCTGTGAGATCTCTGGAGAAAATACCTATAACTGCAGTCTTATGCTTTTATTATTGCTATAACACCTTATGTGTTCTATTCAGCAGTAAAAATGGTGTAGCCTTTATTTTTCAAACTAACAATCCATATGTAACATAATGACAGACACTGTCAGAGAAATCTAAGGTAGATAAACAGACATGAGGGACAGTTTAAAAGCACAGCTACAGCAATGTGATACAATGTTATTGCTGTGAAGGATTCAAAATCTGAGCAGAAGAACATAAATGGCTGGGGCAGGGGAAGATGGCCTCAAAAGTGACATGTTGATTTGCACCACGTTTGGCATTACATTTATAAGTACCCAAAAGTGGCTAAACCAAAGACAAAACACAAGCTAACTTTAGAATCAAGTCTGATCATGATAAAGCACATAGTGATAAAATCTGTCTTCATGTTGCAAGTCAAAATCATTCCTAGTGTAAAACTTATTGTCTTCAACAGAGATTATACCAGATGTGTTTGGCCCTGGATGTTAAAAACTACTACAGTACAAGATGAAAAATTCTTTCTAAAAGATAGCAATTTTAATTGCATGCAGAAGGATGGGTAACAGACATCTGCCTTAGCAGGAGTGAGCAGCAGCAGTGGCAGCATGAGCAGCAAATTTTTTTATTATTAGCAATTCAAATGCAAGTATCAGATTGATTTTGTATTTGAATCATTCATTAGGGTTTGCTCCAAGGCTAAAACTTTCTTTCTGAAAGTTCCATAAAACACTTTTCCTTTTCTCCATAGAATGAAATAGAGGGGGAAAGAACAGAGAAAAACACATCAAAGGCAATTTTCCAAGAGTATTAAGATTTTTTGATGTTTAAAACATAATTGAAGCATTATTTACAATCTAGAAACTCAGTGCAGTCTGAAGTCTATAGAAAATTCTGAAATAGGTTTCTCTTGGACAGTTCTCTGACTTCCATGCATATGTGAAACTTTCAATGATTTGCATGCTTGGAAGATCACTGGCTTTTCATCTTTGTTATTAACACTCCAGCAACTGTCTCGTTAGAAACTCTTGTTCTGTGATTACAATGCGTAGACTTACTTCAAATGGCTCCTTCTGCTTATGTAATAATCTTTCAATACTGAATCCTACTAAGACAGTGAATTACTAGCCATTCTCCCCTGTCAGAGCAATGAAGCATTTATGTACTTGAGATATTCATGTCTGGAGCTTTAGTTTTAAATCTAAGAGCTCCCCTCACCTTCTGAAATTCCTTGCTTTATCAAGTGATTTTGTTATATAAAGCCATTACTGAAGGAAAGACTCTTTCATTATTCATCACTTGCTAGCACCAAAAGTCTTGAAAGTATAATAGAAAACAGTCTCTGTTTCAGCATTCAGCAAGGTAGATAAACCATTATCTCAGTACATTAGGAGAGACACAGCCAGAATATATCCCATTTTAAGCATCCCTGAATGCTTGCACAATGTCATGGAAATTCAGGGCCAGAAGTGGATAGCTAGCCAGATAAATTGTGTCTCTGAAAACATGGTATGGCAGGCAGTCAAAATGGCTAGGAAGCTGGGGAACTTTTAGTACCACATTTCCAAAACATCAGTCCTTATAACTCAGCCAGCACAAAATGAGTAGTCATCTGCCAGCCTGAACCAGTGTGGTGGGTTGACCCTGGCTGGATGCCAGGTGCCCACCAAAGCCACTCTGTCACTCCCATCCTCAGCTGGTCAGGGGAGAGAAAATATTATGAAAGGCTCATGGGTCGATCAGATAAGGACAGGGAGAGATCACTCAACCAGTTACCATCATGGGGAAAACAGACTTGACTTGGGGAGATTAATTTAATTTGTTACCAATCAAATCAAAATAGGATAATGAGAAGTATAACAAAATCTTAAAAAACACCTTCCCACCACCCCTGCCTTGTTCTCAGGCTTAACTTTACTCCTGATTTTCTCTACCTCCTCCCCGCAGCGGCACAGGGGGGTGGGGAATGGGGGTTGTGGTCAGTTCATCACATGTTCTCTCTTCCTCTTCAGGGGGAGGACTCCTCTCTCTTCCCCTGCTCCAGCGTGGGGTCCCTCCCCCAAGAGACAGTTCTCCACGGACTTCTCCAACGTGGGTCCTTCCCACGGGCTGCAGAACTTCACAAACTGCTCCGGCGCAGGTCTTTCCACAGGGTGCAGTCCCTCAGGCACAGACCGCTCCAGCGTGGATCCCCCACAGGGTCACAAGTCCTGCCAGAAAACCTGCTCCAGCGTGGGCTCCTCTCTCCACGGGGCCACAGGATCTGCCAAGAGCCTGCTCCAGCGCGGGCTTCCCACGGGATCACAGCCTCCTTCAGGCACCCACCTGCTCCACCATGGACCTCCCTGGGCTGCAGGGGGACAGCCTGCCTCACCATGGTCTTCCCCAGGGGCTGCAGGGGAATCTCTGCTCCGGCGCCTGAAGCACCTCCTCCCCCTCCTTCTTCACTGACCTTGGGGCCTGCAGGGTTGTTCCTCTTACATGTTCTCACTCCCCTTTGCCTGCAATTGCTGCTGCACAGTTTTTTTCCCCTTCTTAAATCTGTTATCCCAGAGGCGCTACCACCGTCACTGATGAGCTTGGTCTTGGCCAGCAGCAGGTCTGTCCTGGAGCCGGCTGGCATTGGCTCTGTTGGACATAGGGGAAGCTTCTAGCAGCTTCTCACAGAAATCACCCCTGTAACTCCCCGCTGCTGCCAAAATCTTGCCACACAAAGCCCAATACATTTGGAGACAAGTCCATACTTTACAGGAAGCTGTTGACCTCGAAATTTAAAGCTTTTTTGCTCTCTATTGGTAGTGGGAAGGAACAAACATAACTAATTGCTTTCAAAAGCAATTTCAAAAGCTTTTGTGAAGGTTCAATCTGTTCACAGACATCTGCGGAATCATTTGTCCTTGAAGAATTTTCATGGAATGTTTTGGAGCTACAGCCAACAGTTTGGCATGACAAAATTTCATGTGAGCTTCCAGGCCATTAGGCATATAATCTGATCTTACAGACATCTGATCTTAGTAAGATCTTACTGAATTAACTTAAGTGTCTCAAGTAACATCATAACCCTGCAACTGCCATTTGGAAAGATCATGTCTTAATTTCAGAACATTTGCGGCAGATATTTTTCTTTCATAATCTGTCCATAAAGCAAACAAAGTAAAAATTACTTAAGTAGCTGCTTTATTGAAATCAGAAAGATGAGCTACATGGATCTAATATTTCAGTTTTTCTAAATAACTTTTCCCACTCTAGTATCATAAAAATCAAAACATATTGTTATGTATTTGAACTTTTGATGAGATCTAACTGTCCTTCTTGGTACTTCTTTGTAGCTACTAATACCCTTTCATGATTAGTTCCAACAGACATTCAGTTAAATTGCTCATTGACCTGTAGCAACCATAGTTAAAATCTAGTGGATGTTTTGTAACTCATCATAATAGACATGGTTTACAAAGAGACAGAAAGGAAATAAAACCAAACAAGAGCAAAAATAAAATAAAAGCAGAGCAGAATACTGTACGTGTATTAAAAAATAAAAATATTATTTTTAATATTTGCACATCACTCCTAACTATTTCTTCTTTTTGCTGCATCCACACATTGGGAAGCTGTTCAGTGAGACTTTTCCATCCCCTGTTGCTCACTGGCACTTTGAATCAAATCCCACTGACTGCATGACCAAATGTTACAGTAGAATTTTATCAATTATTTCCATGGCACAAAAATTTCAACCTTAATTTTTTCAGAAGCTTTTATAAAACCTCAGACAGCTCATAGAAGTAAGGAATAAATGTACTGTCTGTAGCTGTTGAAAATAGTTTCATGAGCAAAGAAAGTTCTGTTTTCACTGACATGTTTAAAATAAATAAGTTGGATTTTTCATTGGCTTTTCAATTTAAATCTTTTATCACAGCCATAGCAAATGATTACAGAAAAACTTTATTTAATGACTGTTTTAGAGAAATATGAGAAGTAAAAGTCAAGTGAATATCTAAGGTAAAACCATCTGGAAAAAAAAGTGGAAATAAAATTGAAAAAGTAATTTCAATACAAAAAGAAGGTTATTTGTCAAAAGGAGTTAACCTTCTTTTATTAACTTCCAAAGCAAATCTCATTCATCACCTGATATCTGCTAGTATGATTTCAGTACTTGTAATATTAAGTGCCCTAACCATTTTGCAGACTGGAATAAGTCTGTCTTTCCTGTTGAGTTGGGCTGATTGGGGCTGTCGGCTTTGTTTATGTGATTGGCTGTGTAAAGTCCATATGATGTAACACACTGGTAGAATCCATTTTGAAGGGTTGCATCCAATGTTTGCAACTGCAATCACAGCAGAATAAATACACATCCGTTTTTTGGTGCAGGAAGCATTGCTGGCATTTTTTTTTAAAAGTCCAGGTATGTGAGGTTCCCTCTGTATGGAAACCACAGTCACACTACAGGTTCTACTGGGGAGTATGTCCTGGCTGATACTAATGAAATTTTTTTTAACCATGGATGCAGGCTTTGTTATTGCAAAGAAAAGAGGGTAAAAAATGTCAAATGCTATACTGCAATCACATTTACTTGTACGACTAATTTATTTCATTGTTTTCTGTTCTGATCAGGCTTAAAAAATTTTGGAGAAATGCCTCAGAGTTCTGTTTTCAGCAGCTCTTATTTACTATTCAGAAGAATGCTCAATGCCACTGCCTGCTTGTGGGTAGAGCTGTACCTTGCTGATATTTCATCTTGGTGATGATAGCTTCCTCTAAAAAACCGAAAACCTAAAGAAGTGTGAATCTGTGGTACTTGTAAGTGATTCTTCCACAGTGTCTGGCCCAGTAGAAGAATCCTCTTTTAGTTCCACAACTGATGTAAAAATTAGCAGATTTATAATATCTCTGCTTAGAATACCATGTAATGGCACATTTCATTTCACCCTGAGAACACAAGTGACTGACTTACAGAGATCAGGGAATTACACTACAGGATATGTAAACCCTCTGCGGTGACAAACTCCTCACCTTGCTCAGGCATTACAGGCACATTGGAGCATCTTAAGAGTAACAGCTAGCACTGAGTTTACTGGGACTTGTTTAAATCTATCTTTTGTCATGACTGGCTCTTTTTTTCTTTCACAGATTATCTGCTGTATGTTAAGTATGTACACAAATGATTGAGAATAATACATGGCTTCTTCCCAGGCAAGGCCAAAATTGTAATGCAGAAGCGTAAATGAGGCCCATAAAAGAGCTGTCACAGAAGTACAAACAATGCATCCAAACAAAAGATTTGTTCTACTCCAGGAAAATAAAGAATCCTCTTGAAATTCCACACTGCAAATAAAAGGATAATGTAAGAGTAACACCGGCTTTCAGTTTCCTGATGTTAACTGTGAAAGTGATAAGCATAAATAATCAGATATACAAGTAATGGTTACTCCAGTATAAGTATATTCTCCCCAAAAACCTTTACAAAATTTACATCAGACCATAAAATATCAGGCTTTTTTTTTTACCCTAAAAAAAAGAGGAAACCAAGCAATACTGAAGACTACATTGATGTTTTATAAATAGTTCTATATCCAAACTAAAATCTGGTATCATTTCATTTCAGACATTTGACTAAAATCCAATCTGAATTAACCACTGCTAGACATAACATTCTACTTTTCCTTTTAAATAGAGGGGGGGAGATCCTTTTAATTTCATATATAGTTCTGTGCATCTTTTTTTGTTTTGGGATTTTTTTCCCATCTGAAAAAAAAATTCAAATATTCAGATATTCAAATTCAGTCTAACTACTTCTGTTCATCTATTTACTTTTATTATGAGGGATGCCTAATGTTTGGCTGTCTTTTGAATCTGTATTTTCAAAGCTTCAACTAGACGACACAGCTAAAATCTTAGTGGTTTTCTGACAGCATCGTAGCAAGTGTCAAGTAATTGTGGCGCCAGTCCTTAGTTGCCATTTTTTGCCTCAGTTCCACATCAGTTATATAAAACACTTTTTTTTTTTCCTTTTATCCCATCATTTTTTATTTTTTTTACTTATAATGGAAGATATTACTGTAAAACTAGTATCTTACTATGTTTCTTTACAATGGCCTTCAGATTTATTTGGGAGTCCAACATAAACCTTTGTGATACAGACACACACTTCAATGAGTGGCTAATGATAGTCTGTAACAGGAAAGTCTGATATTTATGATGACTGTAGGCAGAGATGAACATTCTTCTTGTCAAAATAATTAGTTCTGAACCACATGTGGAATCAGTTGCTAAGCTCAGTCAAGCATTCAATGGACATTCTCACCCTCTTTTTTCATTGATGAGGATGTAAGCAGACTAACATAGACATCAGAATATCTTCCCAGCTCAGAAATTGCTGAGGCACATTGGCAGAAACACAGCGAAGAAAGCTGACAGTATAGGCGCTATCTCTCCCTAACTGTGGGGATTTCCATGACCAGCACTGTCATGCATCTCCCCTCAGTGGAAATAAATTGGTATAAATTATATGTATATACAGTTAAAAGAATGTAAAATAAATTGCATCTGGCTTAGAAAACTGTCATCCAAGCTTCAGCTTTAAATGATCTAAATCAGCTCTGTCCATCCCTACTGTTATGGGCTCTGCTAACAGACATTTAAATACAGTATTTCTGATAAAGACATAATTCTGTGAAGACATGTGGGAATATTCTAATTATGTATCTGTGAAGGAGATTTTATGAGAACCTCCATCAATGGAGTTTTGTTCTTAAGCCTCAGGACTGGAGGAATCAGACAGTAATAAAAGTGCATCCTTCCCCTTAACATTGCCTGGTACACAGGACGTATTGCTACCTGTGCAAATTAGCAGTTCGCAACACTTTCATATCTACTAAGACAGACCCTGAAATGTTCCTTATATGACCACAGCATGGAAATACAACTCTTTGCCTATGTCTCAAAAGCTGTATGCTTTTGAATTCAGAGGCATGAAGGGCAACAGCAGTGACTGCCCTCCTGGTCCTCCTCTTCCTCCTTCTCTCCCTCCCTTTTTCATTGCATAGCAGTTATGTATGGGAATGAGGGGGAAGGACAGAAAGGAGACAGTTTTTTGGCCATGTTCCATTACTGTGCTTGAGTTGTCACCAGGAGTCTGTAGAGGAGAAATAAACTCTGTCCTTTCTGCAGCTACAGTAAATTCATAGCCCTTGAGAACCTCTTGGCATTGGCCCCTGCACATGGCTGAGTCAAAAATTTCAAACTCCCCTTAAAGAACTAGCAAACAAAGACATATTTTTTAACAAGTACTAAAAACAAAGCAACTGTCCCTACCAGGAATTCTATGTTTTGTGATTCATTGAAAAACAAGTACATTACCATCTGTGTATGTCAACCGTTTATGTCTGGAAATAAGCACTTTCTTGAAAGACAGCAGTGAAATTTGATATTCCTGAGTTTTGAGAGGGCTGAGATTCTGTTGTTCTCCCTGCAAGGGCCTTTCCCATTACAAACCTGTTAGAAATTCTAGGACAGTTAGGAACTTGGCAAATGTAAAGTTTTGAAAAACCAAGGAAGTGAGAGGTCACTTAGTGGTAATGTAAATAATGTAGCTACCAATGTATTTCATTAGCTGAAGTATTTCAAAATTTCAGCCATTTTCAGTAACTATATATATCACATGTACAGCTTAATTGAAGATTAGGACATATATAAAATAAAAGATAAGAGATTTTGGAGAATATGGGTATATTTGGCAGCATCTTTACTGTAACAGGAACAGTAACATTGAGAAGTGAAGCAGCAGGGTTCCCTAAGGCACACTGCTGTGCTCAAATACTAGAAATTGTTTAGCACAGATACATATCTTAAGTATCAGCAAGAAAGCACCTCAGCCAACCTTCTGCTTTTTACTATGTATCTTGTAATAGAACATAAGATACTCTGCAGGGTTTAGAATGATAGTTTTCTCCAATAGATTTCAAAGTAGTACCCCAAAAAGGAAGCAGCATTATTTTCTTCCTTTTTAGATGAGAAAACGGAGAAATGAAAGGTCAAATACCTTGCTGAGTGTGAAGAGTCAAGATTTCACCTCAACATTTTATGTATATATTAATCAATGAATACCTATGGGCAACTTCCGACACAGTGAGTCCCAACCTCCATTTCCTTTCTGGATTTAAAACAGGAGACTATTTTATGAAGTTCTTTGGTAAATATTAGTTTAAACTTCCTACTTACTCTCAGACTTTTGCTCTCATCTGAGTTGTGTTTGAAAGAAAAAAAAAATATAGAAATGAATTGATCTGGTATTTGACATGAAGCTGAAAACGTGAAGTAGGATAAAAATTGAAACCTGAAAGATGAAGGCTGAGTAATTTTGACTTAGAACCTGGGGTTCCCCTATTACCAGAATAATTGTCTTGTTACCATATCATCAAACAGGATCACACGTTCTGCTTTGCTTCAGTGAGGACTTCTGAAATATGTTGGTTATCTTAAATGCTTCTAGAAAGTTCGTTGAAATTGCTTAAATGCATGAAAAATTCTGTACATAAAATCCACAGGTATACTTTTAAAGGCTGATTCTAACCACTTTAGCCAATAGAATCTGTGAGTGGAAAGGATGCTATGGACAGTGAATGCACTGCTACCCAGTTTGCTGTTACAGGTAAGTACATTTTGAAATATGCTCTTCCTTTAAAGCTTAAATGAGGGAGAAAGTAAAAAGGCTGGAAACAATATGAACATATGTTTTACCTCTCTTTTGGTCCCATGCATTCTTTTCTATTATCATTGAAAGTTTGCCCAAAGGAATAATACAATATGGAAAACCACATACTTCTAGTAAAATAGGATTTTTTGAAGTTTCCAATATCAAATCTTTGCTGTTTAGCCATGATAGTAGCAACCTTTGTTCTCCCTGAAATGATCAAGTATTTATTTGATATCTTTTTTTCAGGTATTTATTTGATAGTTCTTTTTTTTCTATCCTTTTCCTCTCCATCCTCCTAGTAATGCCACCATAAAACTTAAAATACAATTACACACAAAGTTTAGTTTTTTAGTTTAATTCTTTCATTTTTTATGTTGGATTTTTTTGTTGTTTTTGATGGGTTTTTTGCTGGTTGTTTTTGGTTGGTTGGTTATGATTTTGGTTTTTTTTTTTTTTTTTAATGAAAACGTCAACGTTCTTTTTATTTATTTAAAGGAATTTATTAAAAAATATTTTCCCAGA
>JAVJGG010000040.1:1119781-1134042 GCA_035590195.1 Aviceda cuculoides
GTCCGTCTTGGAGCCGGCTGGCATTGGCTCTGTCAGACACAGGGGAAGCTTCCAGCAGCTTCTCACAGAAGCCACCCCTGTAACCCCCCTGCTACCAAAACCTTGCCATGCAAACTCAATACAATCAGTAAAAGTTTGCCTACTTCACTTCAGCTGAACAAAGTGGAAAATACAAAGACCCAATTTGCTCCAAAACATTTTGATAACACAAAACAAGTTTTTAAAGTGTTTTTTTCCTTTTCATTTTTTCTGAAAGTCTCTTTCAAATGTATCGACAAGAACGAAAGCCTATGCTCACTGATTTCAATAGCTAAAAGTCTGAACTGGAGTTGATTACCACAAATTGTGCATAAAGATGAAAGAAAAAAGGCCATTTTTAGCCCTCATTTTAAATTTCTGATCTCGCTTGAATTTTTTGGATTAAAAATAAATTCCATGATGTCATTAGAGGTCTAAATAATCAGTTTATACCTGATTCACATTCATAGTGTGAAGATTTTCATTGTACTAAAGACTGAAGAATTGAATTGGGAGAAAGAGGAGAGGAAGGAAGAAAGAATAAAGAAAGGACTGATCCTGAAAAAAAAGAAAGTTGAAATTTTTAAATAATCTACTATTATTTTTCAATTTGCATGCAAGTATAAGCACATTTTATGTAGGCTTTGACCTTAATATAGAAATAGATCAGTACCTGAGCTATTTATGTATTCACAGTTACATCTGTTCCCCATCTAAACGAAAATATTCTTGAATTAATGCAGCTTCCTGTGTCTTAGCTACTTTTGCTTTCTAGTCCACCCCCGGATACCAATACTTATTATGAGGTTTTTCATAAGTCAGCTCCATTCATGCATAACATAGTATTACAACAAACAAGAAATATTTGCTTTCTAGTCACTGTATATTTACCATGCGCAGGCTATGCAATACACTTCCACTGTGACATACTTCACCAAATTGCTGAATTTCACTTCAGAAAATACTTGAACAACTCAGATCTCTGTGATCCTCTTACTGCTATAATGGATTAATACATGGTATCCTTTGGAAAATATCCAGACATAATTTACACAGCTGTGTTCCAGTGGAGCTTTTACAGAAAACAAAGATATGCTGCAAGGAGTTATTGTAATAATCTTGTCTTTGGAATGATATTTTTGGTCAAGAAACAAATTAATATGCATCCAGTAGCTTGATAGTCACTTTGCCTATATCACATGTCTACCTCAAGATATAGCTGCATAAAGGGGAATAAAAGATTAACAGTCTCTACCTCAAAGAGGCTATGAAAACCAAAATAACACAGGGGTACTACAGCTCAGTAATGAGGTAAATTGGCAGCTAGAAAATGAATTCATATTGCTATGAAGGTTGGTATATATTCAAAAAATGAATTTGGTCACCTTTTTTTGTAGTGCATCATGTAGTACAATAAATTGAGAATGAAGATAAGCAGAGAATCCACCTGGGATTTGTTGCTCTTCACTTCCTTAATCAGCGTATCAACTGCTATTGCCATATTTTTTTGATTGTCATTTTTATTTTATTTTTAAATAGAAGAAATCAAAGTGCTCTTTTGATTTATCTTCCTTCTAACAGGAGCTTTAGTTTCATTTCTAATCTCCTGACACTCATTTTCCTTAAGTTGCAGCTTCCTATTTATACTCTATAGGCTGTACAGAATAACTACCTGTATGGAACAGGCTCTGGGAATTTTGCCATAACCAAAGAAGTAAGGACAGAACTGCTGTCTCATCCTTCCAGTCACCATATTCGATTTCTTTTTTTAAAAAGAGTTACTAATACCTCGTACTGCATTAAAAAAAAAAATGAATTCTAACAAGTGGACTATCTTACTTTAAAATGTCTGAGGAGCAAAAATAAAAATAAGGGAATAAAACCATTGTATTTTCTTTAAGTGTGAGCTTCCAAGCAACTTGTTCTACAGTGTTCCACAGTATTCCTACTGGACATGCACTGATTAAACTAATTGCCATGCCATTTGGTCATGTCCTTTCAGAAGTGAGAAACTCAGCTCCCAGCCCAAATTTTTAAAAAAACCTCAAGTTAAAAACAGGACAGTCAAAACTGTTGATTAATTAAACCAGTGACTGTGGAATTCTCATCCTACGATTCTGTCTAACAGGGAACAATAATGAGAATAAGGACTTCTAGCAGGAATAAAGATGTGTCAGTGTGACCGCACTGCAGTTAAAAGAAACACATGAACAAGGGTTAAATTGCCAGTATTAACATAGCTCCTGTGGCAGGAAGTTCAACACAGCCTGAAAAACTTTTCTTTATCAAACCCTGTACTTCAACAGATTTCCACTCTGCATTCAAGACCAGATGGAGTTAGGTTAAAGCTCACTTTGACATACCTACAGTGTTGCAGCTGTCCCTTTGTCTACAGCTGAGGCATGCCCTGTGAGACGGAAAATCCCAGAGAACACAATATTATGCGGCAACAAATCACTCGAGGCATCTCCCTGTTGTACCTGTGCTTATATTACTAGTCCCATGCCAGCAAAAGGGAATGTTAGCACAAATGTTTTGTCAGAAAGAAATTATTTTTGCCATGTGGCTTTTATTTCAGAGGGGGCGCCAATAGAGGCAAGAATATTGAATTCCCTATGTGTGCACTTTACCTTTAGCAATAATACATCCTATATTCTAAAAAAAGGAAAACACCATTATCAATTTATCTCACAAGGACGGTACCAGTCTTCCTTTCAGTGACAATGATAAAGTTTTGCCATTGTTTCCGAAAAAAAAAACCCAACTTTTTCTTTAGATGATTGTCCAAGAATAAAATATTTTCAGGGTAAACACTTCTATTTTGGGGGTCATCTCTTCAGTGTAGCTCTATGAAGTCACCTCAAGTTACAATGCAATTTTAACAGTACCATCTCTGCGTTATCAGTGAAAGACAAGAAACACAAAGTGAGAAGAAAATTTTATTCAATCCCTTTAGAGTTCAGAAGCAGTGACAACTATCAGCTTCTGCATTACAAGAGATAACAAATGTATTTTTTTGTTAACCATGACTACAGCAAGCATGGTCATAGTTAGAGACCTTGAATGAAGGAGCTCCAGATTTAAAAAAAAAAAGAAAAAAAAAGGAAGGAAAGAAAGGAGAAATATGACTCAGTTGAAATCTGCTAAAATTTTAACAGTTGGGTGAATTCCCCACCCCTTTCAATATCACCCATGGGATGGGAAAATTGCTCATTTTCTCTGCCCTTCAGTCTGACAAACACAAAAAGTGTTGCTTTTAAATGACTGCTTGGACAATTTGCATCATGGAGATTGTAACTGCCTCTCTGAAACACACTGAAGTACTTAAAAAATTGCGTTAGGAGTAGGCTCAAGAGAAAACCGCACGTTAAAAAAAAAAAAGAGAGAGACAATCTGTTTCAAGACCTTTCTACATCTTTTTCTCTGCTCAGAAATTTGTTCTTTCATTATCAAAGACATAACATTTCTGACTTGTTACATTACACAAATATAGCCAACCAAATATGCATTTTATAAAGTCTTGCAAAAACTGCCTTTATGAAACAATAGTAACACAAAGGGCAGGAGGAAATCTTTGACATTGTCTTAAGGTAAATACTACTTAATTGAAAACATTTTCATGTTAAAAATGATAAAGACTGTCACTCTCATTTCGTGCTATGTCTTGATTACAGAAAGCAGAAGTTTAGGTCAGATTCAGCTAAGATGAATTAGCCAAATGTAATGAAAACCAATTTTCCTAAATGACTAGGGGATAATACTTTTTGCAAGTCATATTTTTAGGCAAGAAGAGACCCAGTCGCTACAATGTTTCCTGCAGTGATTTCTGAACAATTTCAAAGTGATGCTGATGCTGGGTTGCAACAGAGGTGGCAGAAATGGGAACAGTGCCAGTTCTGGATTGTGTGCTGTTAAGCACCGGGGTTGTCCTTAGGCAAAGCAAGAAGTTGCCTGGGGCAAGAGCGTGATGGGATTTTGATGGCAAAATCTGCAGAAGTGGCAGAGCAGCTTCTGCAGACAGCAGCCTTCCAAGAATGCCTCAGCAGTCCATGGCCATAGCCTCTGGTTTTGCACATCAAGCCTTTTCCTTTTTTCACTCCTAAAGCACCCTTATTGAGGAAAAAATCCATTTAAATAGCAGCTTATCCCAGAAGAATGATAGAGGATAGAGGTAAGGCAGATGAATTATGGTATGGCCCTGTACCTCCTATCCACCTCCCTAAAACCAGAGATGCTACTATATCTCAGCAAAGGGTAAAAGCTGGGGACACAGATGTCATAAAGTATATGGCTGTTCATTGCAGGGACTATAGAGCTTACTCTGTCTCATGACATTGAGCTGTTTGCGGAAAATTGTCCCCAAAGAAACTGCTTTGCTTTCACCATGTAATTTTGCACATCCATTGGGGACGGAGTAGCCTTGTCCTCACCTTTGTGGAAGCAGATTTCAATTTCATCACCAGCCTGATTGAGATCTACACTGGCTGAAGAGGTGGAAGCAAGGTCAGGAGAGGGCTATGATGTTGGTGAGGTGTAGCTATAACCTGGAAAATGAGTATGTCCACCACAAGTGTTGATGGAGTACCTGGGGAAGGTATGACATTAGGATCTGATGCTTTGAGAATTGGAAAGAAGCATTTGTGGGAGGAGAGAAAATGGGTTGAGCACAGAGTAAGGACCTTGATTTTGAGAAACTAGGAGCATGAAGAAGTGGCATATGTCAGTAAAGACAATGTCCACTGCTATCATTACACCAGTAAACTAATACTGTAATCCCTCCTCACAGGCTAAAACCAGGCAAAGCTTCTTTTCTGTTTTTGTTAAAAAAGGAAAAGTCTTCTGTATTTTAGGGAAGAAGATAGACACAAATTCTGCATAATTTTTATCCGAATGAGTCTGTTTCACTGATATGAAGCATAACTCATTTTTTTCTTTGTCTTGAAACACAACATTAATCTATAGTTTTAATCAACCAAGCATTGCTCATGGTGGCCAATTCCGAAGCAGATATTTCTTCTTTAAAAAACATTTATATTTTATAATGGGAAGTCTAACAGAAAATTAGCCATAAAAATGAAACTAGAATAACCAGAATGCAGTGTCAGTGATTATTGAAAATGATTATTTTTTCACCATTCATTTGCTGTGAATTCTATATTACTTCCTGAAGAGAAAAATTAATAAGCCTGGACTGGTTATACATACTTTTGAAAACTGCAACACAGGGAGCACCTTCAGAATGGTTAGTCAGGAGTTAATGTCTATTACCAAGAAAGCATTTAGGCATTTACTGTGAGAATTAAGCCCCTAATTCCTGAGTATCCTAACCTGGGTTTTCTGTCACCACACACCTCATATGCATTGATAACATCGGCTTCTGCAGGGGCCTGCAGTCACAGACTCCACTAACTTCTAACATATGCTGGTGCTCAGTATTGTTGCTGGTTTTGGCATTGAACACACTGCTGGTCAGATCACTTGCCCAGAAAGGAGTAGATCTGTGCATTCTTTGGGAAGTAAGCGCCCTTGACAGTGAGGCTGATTCTTGCAAAAGGCAGAAGGCCTCTTGAAAAGAAAGCTGCAAACAAAGGATCTCATCTGATATCCAAATGCCCAAGTGTCCTAGTCATGGCCTCTCTTGACTTTCCCATCAATCCCTTGATTTATTGTCTTTCATCTTCAGTGAGAGCAGTTGCTGAACACCCGCATCTTGCTCTCAGAACAAAACATTAATAATCAGTGGGAAAAACAGTCTCCTGGGAGGATAGCTGGGAGTGCAAGCCCAGCCAAGCCAGGAGATGAGCCTGACCTTCCCGCTCTCTGCACAAGTAAATTATATGGGCTGATGTGTAAAACTGGCATTATTCACTCTATTGACAGTGTATGGACTGTGAAGAGAGGCCTTCAAGCTGTAGATCCCAGTTGAGATGGAAGCTCTTCCTCTGTAACACTAACCTTGATGCATAAGGTCCAGACAGATTTCAAATACAACCCAGTGCCTAGCCTGGGCAGCTAACTATTAAATGTAAACAGCTTCATGCTCAGAGGTGTCGCTTTTCTAGATCCCAGTCAGAAGCCATTCATCTCTGCCAGTGTGCTTGAATTAGGTTGATGAAACACAGGGCTGGGTTGTTCTTTAAAGAACTGAAAGCTTGTGTTACTGTGAAGAGCTTTTAGGCACCCAAGTCCTTTATTGGATAGTGCAAAAAGTACTATTTGGCATGATTAAAGATTGTTAGCTCCAGGCCCTTTATTAAGATAATTCATTGAAAAACACAGACTATACTCTCAAAAATAGACAAAAACATCTCCAGACATACCCACATCTCCTATGAAGATATTCTTCTAGAACTGGTGTCTTGCAAGTGATTTAGGTACTATGCTACCTCCTTTTCACGTCTTTCTACTGGTATGATGTAATGAGTCAAATGTTTAGTTATTTAACCTGTTATGCAAATTATAACAACTTGTAGTTCCAAGCTATTACCAATAGATGGCAGTAGTAATTTGTGGATGCCCCCCCCCTTTTTTTTAACATGTAGAACTACCTATTTTTTCTCTAATTTTGGTGTTCTGGCAACATTTTCATAATAGGTGTACATATGTGTGCATTTCCAAGTAAATAAATGGCTAACTAAAGATTGCCAGATTTCAACAAGAAAATGGGGATGAAAAAAAAAAATTTTTGCAGTTATTTTAGAGAGAATAGGCACTTTCTTGCCAGTAAAGAATGCATAAGTATTTCTGAGCTGCATCTGGTCTCATGTACATTTTAGACATGTTTCATTTCTAGAGCAAGAATCTGCAAGAACTGTACAGTACACTGGGTTTTACAGAGGCCAACATCGGAGAACAGTATTCGCTTACAGGTAGTGATCTAGAATATTAAAATCCATGTCTGCCTGGAGTTCATATCACAATTTGAAAACTGTACACAAAAGTGAAACTAAAAAATATATGGAGCTTATGGGTAAATTTAAAAAAAAAAGCCAGTCTGTGGATCTAGGTTTGTACCTTTACAGCATTGTACCATTTTCTATACAAAGTTATTTAAATACAATGAATTGTAGGCCTATATACTGTCCTTTAGTGAGATTTTGGTTTACATAACAATAACGCTGCTCTCTGTGTTTCTCCTTACAAAGGAACAAGCAATCTTTTCCTATAAGAGGGAGGATTTCTGGTAACTAGAGGACACATTTTCCATCTAATTAAGTGCAGATTTGTCTTTGTGTTCTCTCTTCTCATAACTGCAAGTGTTTTGTCTAGTAATTAATGCTGTCTAAAACTTCAGGATCCATAATACTTTTCCTTTGTACAAAAAAAAAGTCCCCTCATGCTCTACAGCAATCTACACATTTTGGTAATATTTTCCAAGGCTGATCTTTACTTATGATGTAAAACTGAAAAAGCATTTGTGGATAGGTCTAATTTAAATTAATTTAATTGTATTTTTAATCTGCAAGTTATGGGCAGTAATTGAGCTCTTAAGTTAGCTATTTGGGGTACAACAGGAAGTTTGGATGGAGCTACTTTCTAACATTAAGAACCTCAAAAATTCTTTGTGTTCGTAAATCATTCAGTTCAGCATTTGTTTTGCTGTTAAGTTCCAGTTTTCGTTTCCATCAATACTTTTATGTGTGACAGCTGCTGTTTGTGTTTACAATTAGGATGGGTGGTGCTGGAAAGTTGGCAAACTGTGGACAAGTGAAGAAGAATGGAATTTTAAGATTTTGTTACCAGTTTTTTTATGTTAGTTTTAGATTGGATATACAGAATATGGAAGCAAACAATAAAATCCAAGCCACTCAAAAGGTGTTGAAAATTAAACAACCTAAGCTTGAAGTGTGTTTTCCAGCATTCATTGAGTTTGGTAATGAACAAGCCTATTTCTGTTAGGATGTAAGTACAAATTTAAGTTACCAGTGAGGCTCAGGGTGTAATACTGTGAGATTCAGACCTCTCCATAATGACAAGGTTTCTATAACCAAAGCAGAGAAAGCAGCTCACCTTGTCCTCTTAGGAGTGTTCTTCCATGCCAGAGTGAAGAACATTAAATACTTCAAACTAAAAAGTTTATCAGATCAACATTTTCTTGTGATTTTTATTTTTGTCTGGATAATCATAGGGTGATTTTGTATTAGTGCTAATTAGCATACGTCTTGTCCCAAAGTTGGAGCGACTCAGGTTCGTGGATTTCCTTTGTCAGAATTAAGGTGAAATGACACCGGGCGAGTTCAAACAACAATCAACATTTATTCAACCTAGCTAACCTTGCTCAAGTACAAGTGAACTTACCAGAATGAAACTTGCATCATGTCATCAAGCCGCTCTTTGAAAAGAGAAGGCAGGTGTAGAAAAAGAAGAGGAAAAAGGAACATGAAACTGTGTCAGAAGGAGAGGCCTCCTGTTGAGTCACGAGGTTCAGAGCAGACCCCCTAGATTTGAGGACTCCTTTTCAAAGAGGAGCCTGGGGCAGCTGGATCCACTCCTGGTCTCAGACTTGGCCAACAGTTTATGCTTAAAAGGATGAGGTATAGGGATCATGGAAATGAGAGAAGAAAAAGAGGGAGGGGGAGAGAGAGAGATAGAGAGAAGGAATGAAAGAAAGAAAGAAAGAAAGAGAAAGAAAGAAAAAGAAGGAGTGAAAGGAAAGAAGGAAGGAAGAAAGAAAGAAAAAGAAAAGAAAGAAAGAAAAAGAAAGAAAGGAAGAAAGGAAGAAAGGAGAACTCGTTCTCCCTTCTTTTATAGTGTGTTAGTCGGTGGTCTTGACATGTGCAGTTGATGTTCCCGGGGTTCTCTGGAGTTGGTCGGTGAGCTTGGGGCTTCACTGGGGAGTTGCCTCTCTTTCCCTGCTGGCATGACCGCTTAAGATAGAAGCACAGTCCCATCCTCTGTGGGGCCCCCTCCTCTGGGCTCATACACTGTGCTCCTTCTCATGGTCACTTAAGATAAGGAATTGCAGCTTTGGAGAAGTGCGGTCCCATGTAGGGCACTCTCCTTCGGCCACATTGTCCTGTTCACACAACTCCAGTGCTTTTACAGAGGCACAGCATATCAATAATACAGTATTTTCAGTCATAAATATTATAAAAACCTGAAATAGGCATCTGAAAATCAGATCATTGACCTTTTTTTTAATTAAATTTCCAGTTCTTTGCTTTCTGAAACAATGATAGACAGTTTTATGATTAAGGTACAGCTTGTTAGATAGAAATCTAACCACTTTGTTGTCATCAGAACCTTTACACTGATGATTGTCCAGTTTCTACTACAGGTGTTGACAAACATATCTCTGTGGAGGACTACAGCTTGTATTTTAGCCTTACTTGGGGGAGGGAAGGGAAACACATTTGACCACCTGCCTACCCCATTTGCATTCCTCTGGGAGAGAAGCACTAAGTCAGTTCTTCTGCAGGAAAACTCTGCTGTATTTTACTCTGTTCTCTCCCTTACTTATTCCTCCTCCTCAGTGCAGTACCTCCTCCTGAAAAGGTGGGAGGACCTCACAACTTCACTCCCCAGGCATCAAGAAAATGCTGTAGCATACCAGAAGGAACAGGAGGACAGAATAGGAAGGTAAAATTAAATGAGAGGGAGGATCTGCTTTGCAAATTTGATATGAAAGTAGATGGCTGGGACAGAACTGATGCACCATCTGACAGGATATGATTGATTTGAAATTTGGGTGGGTAGAAGTAATCTCTGAGTAAGAAATGAACATTTGCATGAGTAAGACCTGTGACAGAGCCAGAGTTATCTTAATTAAATAAGCTTGGGAAAACAACAACTTCAGTTTTCAGACCGACACAATGGGTATGACCGGGGGACATACAAACAATCTAGAATATAATCCTTGGAGGAAAAAAAAACAACAAACCAGCACCAGCTAAACTCTCATTATTCATGACTCTTTGCCTTTTGGGAGTCAAAAATAGCAAATGTATATGCACTTCTTATTGACCACAACATTTCTGGAAACATTTGAATGAATGAGCAGTTCTACTCTACACGTAAGAGCTTTTGAACATGATAATCTAGTATGCGGTACAGGAATTGGTGATTACATAATGAAGTAGATGCCATTTCTATAAAATATATGGTGGGGAAACTGGTTATTTATTTATTCTTGCTTATTTTTAGCTGTTGAGATTGAATACATGATCTAAAGGTTAAGGAAACAGAAGATGAAATTAATGTAAAGCTATAGTACCAATTCTCTGAACCATTCAGATGCCTGATTGCTCTGGTTTATCATACAAAAATTCTATTTGTGCAGTGCATTACTCCACAGAAGTGATGAAGAGACTGATGGCCTGTAAAATATGTTGTCCCCTTTACAGAAACAAGGTGATAACAAGAGGAAAGTGCAGTAATAATAAAAAAGAAACAACAGCCTTTAAAACTTTATTAACCTAAAGTTTTTCATCCATCAGTAATTCCCTTAAAGGACAGTAAGAATATTGTTTCTGGTATGAGAAAATCAGTTTTATTTAGACAAAACAATTAATTTTAAAAGCTTTTTAACCTGAAAATTTATACATTTGGGTGGTTTTTTTAAATAACAAGAAAGATATAATATTGCAGATAATATAATTTCTCTCCTTTGATCTATTTGCCCAAACAGATTTATAAGTTATATCTCACACTGCCAGTAACTGATCATAATAATTAAGAAGTTACAACTTACCAGTTAGCACTGAAATTAAAAATGAATGCTGTGTTGTGTATAAGGGGTGATATGTCACAGGAGGAGATACACAGAAGAATTAGAACTGCAGGGAGAATAATATACATATACCAACATCATATTGTCTTATTAACTGATATGTTTTCACTTGGGTCTGTCTTGATTTGTCCATGTATGCCCATGCACTTTTCCCCATTTATCTTGTGAAAATAAGACTAAGGAAAGGAACCATACCACTATCAAAGCAAAGAGCTACTCTCATGCTTAACTCCGTTATGTGCCTGTGTCTTGAGCCTGTTTGTGATCTTACCAGAGGGCAACAGTCTTGAATATCTTGCTGGACTTCTCATGGTGCACAGTCACCTGTGCAGAATATGTCAATGAATAAGACATATTTATGCAACCAGAAGATAAATGATCCACTGATACCCTGTTTTCTATAGACTGCTAAAGTACATGGGCCCCCTAAAGGGTCAGGGAAGAATGGTTAAATAATGTATGCTGCAAATGTGTCATTATCCAGAAAAACATTAAAAGAGCATTACAGCTGTTTCAGGAAATTCACAGTTCAGGGTGAAATGTACCATATGTCCATCAATACCTAGGCACGACAGGGTGCATTAAAAATGCTATTTAGGTGGTTCCCCATTGTGCCAAGGCTTTTGAGGACATATGGTACCTTTCGCCCTTGACTAACATTTCCTTTCATTCATTGTTTTCTGTATCCACCTTAAATATTCTTTGAATGTCATTTTTGTTTCCAGATATGCATGTATATGTGAATGAACATGTGTATGAGAAAGAGAGGGAGAGGAAGTTTCCTCTTAGAAAGCTTCCTATTCTTAGACATTGAAAGATTCTGTGACAAATTTGGCAATCCTCATTGCTTCATAGGCTGGGAACAAGTTAATTTCTAATGTATGTATGCAAGATATTAAAGGGAGCAAAAAGAAGTCTCAGCCTTTAATCAGAAAACGAAAATAGGACAGTAAGATCCTGGTTCATGACTGGAAGATGAGATAATAACAACTTCAACAATAGAAACAGTACCAGTACCAGTACCGGTAATGGGAATAGTAATAGTAATCGTAATCATAACAACAATAGCAATAACAGTAACACTACATAAACCATGAGTATTTTTACTAATGGACTGTAATGAATTACCTACATAAATTTATAGGGAAACAGATAATCCTCTCTTTAGAAAGTGCATACCAGATGGATTTTTTTATCTCTTTATTTGAAGAATTCTTGATGCCTGATGTCCCACCAAGGGGAATCCACCTCTCTATCTTGTGTTCCTTGTTAGTCTTCTAGAAATTGATAAACTGAATATGTGCTAGATGCCTTTTGGATATATAAGCAAGTAAGTTCCCTGTGGAAGGTGCCAAGATTCTTTTCTGTCTTAACATTGTCCTTCAAGTAGATCTGGTACATCTTGGAATAAGATGCTTATATGCACCTTAAGATGGTGCATCAAGACACCTTACAGATGTTTATTGCTGAAAAGTAGGGAAAAACTATTCTCTTCAAATGAGGTCACAGAAAATCTGAGAACTAGATTCAGAAAAGAACAAAGTATTGCAAGACTGATTATTGCAGCACACTGTCTCTTTAATTCCTAGCATCTGTGTGCTTGAGTCAGGTGCTTTATTCTTACCTTCATGCCTAGAAGGAATTAAGCATCTGGGAGCTGAAGACAGGAAAACTAGCCTACTAATGTAATGGGATGCCAAAGAAAGTCAAAAGGATAATGTCAGAAGAGGACGCACTAAGCTCAAATGCTTTGAAGACTATGGTAGCTTATTCATTGCGATAAGAAGGTTCTTACTCCCCAAATGGGATACACAGACATCTGCCTGTTCTCAGGTTAAGTGCCAAAGGCAATGGAAATGTGGTACCCACTATTCATTACTTCACTGATTCCTTGTCCCAGGGAGTGCAAATCTGTTCTGTCTGAGAGGATTTGACTTCATTTCCATGGGAAAATAATAAGTGTGGTATAACTTCATAGACTAGGGAATGTTCAGTTTCCCCTGATGTATTTAATTCTATTTTCATGAAATGACCAAATATTTAGGCTAGAGAGAAGAAAAGAATATGCATGAATTATTCATTAACTTGACTCTTAGACCAGCTACCCAGGGGAAAGACTTAGGTTCAAGTCCTTACTTCCAGAACAATATTAAACTAAAACACCTAAAGCTTTAATAGCAAACTGAGAGGTGGTAGCAACCTAAACAATTACCCATTATTTGTGAAGATCTGTTCCGTGTAGTTTCTTCTATCCAGTTTCTGTCATGAATTCTTTTTCTCCTGAAGACTCAACACATTATGTTTAAGGATCTTATTGTTAGAAATAGTAGAAGAAAATATATCACTCATCACGCAAACTCTTTTGCAAAGTGAATTGGCTTCCTTCTGAGCATCAGTGGCAGGAATCATAAAATCAGGACTGGGGATACACTGACTGAAAACTTCATTCTTTTGATTTGGCAAAATATAAGAACATCAATTTATCATTTATTAGGGAAAATGGTACAATAAGGTTCAAAAAGGCATTCACAAAAATAAATAGTCCATAACAAAATATAAAATATCCTGTAACTGAATCTGGAAAGCAATCTGGTATGCATGAGAAATGGTTATTTTTTTAATCTTGTGCCAATAAAAAATCCAAGAAACAAAAAACAATTATAAAGAAATCATATTTATTCAACATACTTTGCAAAAGAGTTGCAGCAGCAAGAATTGCTGATCTGCGTCAGCTGCATGCACATGTATCCTGTGCTTGGTTTGGCCTGCTATATATTAAACAAAATTTACTGGATACTAGAGTATTTACTCCAAGCTGATTTAGCAAATTATAGCTAATGCTAGAACAGTAGACAGCTGGGGCCAATATCGTTCATATCCTTTGCTCCTGACATAAGCTGAGCAATGATTAGAAAGCACATTAGCAACAATGTATTGTATCTAACCAGTATTTGGATATACTAGGGACTATGGCTGAATTAAAGTTGGCAAACACTTTTAAGAAATGAGCTACTAATGAGCCATACCTAAGACACGGGAAACCAAATCTCTCCTACATATGAGTGTTTAAATCACCCATCAAAAATGGTATTAATGAGCTAAAAAAATGGCACTCTGTCAAAGAAGCAAATATAGTGATACATGGTGGGTCATGTAAAATTCATATCTCTGAAGAAAGCTTTTCTCAGACTTTGAAAAGTCAAGCATCTTGGCCAAAGAATGGAACAGACTCACAGTTGCTCTGTGTTTTCAAAGACCCATCTTTCCCAAATGTACCTTCTCTGCCTTTCTTCACTAATCTGTTTGACAGATCCTATACACCAGGAAAATCTGTCTTAAAGGGTTTTGGAAGTTATGGACTTGGCAAAACCCCATAGCTAGTGCCATGAAAGGGGTTTTAGCTGATTCTGAATGAGGTGAGCATAAGGGCAAACTATGGGAAAGATGTACAGAATATTTTACGATGCCAACAATGAGATCCAAATCTATAAGGAAATGTAAAGTGCTGAAGTCT